>PVHT021183695.1:3469532-3549840 GCA_004024745.2 Catagonus wagneri
CCAGATGAACGAGCAACTGGGCTGCTGTTCCCGGTCACCGACGCACACGAAACGTTCAATAAATCCACTGAGGGTTGGCCCCTCGTACCTTCCTCCCCTGCCCCGACTCCCCAGGCCCCACCTCCCCGGCAGCCGAGCCCAGGCTGGGCTCCACGTACTTTCGCCGAGATGAAGTTTGGGGCTCCCCGGGCGGCCACGAGCCGCCCGCCGGCGTGAGGGTTCTGTTGTTGTTTTCCTTGGGCTGCTCCTGCCCGCGCCCCGGCTCCGGTGCCCCTCTCGGGCGGCGCTGCCTGTGTGCCGAGAGGTGCTGGTTGCAAACGCAGCCTGGCACCGGCTGGCCTACTACTCCCCAGCCCGGCCCCCAGCCTCCCGCCCGCAGGGCACTGCCTCCGCGCCCCCCGCCCCCCGCTGGCCCGGCCGCCGCGACCCTCGCCCCCGACCTCTCCCGACCCAAAGTTTTGGCGGAGGGGGAAAGTGCCCGGGGAGCGGGCCGGCTGGCGGCGGCTCCGGACGCGCGGGGTTCCCTCCGTCTTCCTCAAGTCCAGCCTACCGGCTGCCGCCGCCGCCGCCGCTGCTCCTGCCGCGGAGTCCTTGGGGCTGCAGCCCGGCGGCTCGCAAGTGAGTAGGAAAACAGAAAGTGCGGGGAGAGCGCCCAGGAAGGGCTGGGGATGGGGGGCTCTTACCTCGCGGGCTCGCGGGGCGTGAGGGCGTGTGTGTGGCTCGCCCTCAGCGGCCAGTCAGGGGTTCTCTATGGGAAAGTGAAGAGGAGCTCGCGGAGCCGCTCTGCCTCGGCTTCACTGTACACTGCTCCACATACAGTACATGCAACCCAGAGAGACTGAAAACACTCATTTTATATAAGGCAGCCTGCCATTGGCCCGCACCGTGACGGACAGGCCGCGCGGCCAAACAGAACGCCCGTTACACCCAAACACACGCACACATACACACATTTTACAGAGACACACAAAGATCATCACATTTTCTATTTTCTAATGTTCGGGACCTGTAGACAGTAGGAGAGGACAGGTAGAGAGGCCCAGCGGAGTGGGTTTAGTGGCAAAAACCCTGTCTGCACCAAGTTGCAAGGCTTGAAACTGGTGTCCTTTTGACTTGGGAGGGTTATAGTAATAAACTACAACTCCACTGGATATGGAAGTGAGGGTTTTTTTTTTTTTTTAATCATTGCCTTGTGGTGCCCCATGGAAGAGGCGTGCATTGTGTTATGATTTTACAGGCTGACTTGGCTAACAAGTGGCCAGGAAAGGCTTTTATCAGCTTGCATTTCTTTTATCAATGGGTTAGCTATCACATAGGCCAAAATAGTGCAAGATAAGTTTATTAGGACTGTAATACATTGAGGTTGTTGATGCTTCGTTTGTAGGTAAATTGAGAAAAATCAACACAGTGGTACCCAGAAACAAAGATAAACATTTTGCTGAATTAGCTACTCTACGTGTAGCTGGTCAAAGGACTGCAAATCACCTGTGTGGGCATACAGACAGTACTGGAAAGTAGAATAAGTCGTGGAAGATTGGCTGTTGACCCTTTCCCTTCACATAGGCCTTTTGAATCAACATATGCAAGATCTATATTTTTGATATTTTATATATGATGTTTACTTTACATAGTTCAACTCATATGTGAACATCACATGTTGGATGACTTTGGGAGATGGGGACCCCAAAGACACTTATTTCTAATTTTTCTTTCTATGGTGCATCTTTAACAGATTATATTTGACAGTCCTATATAAACAAGTCAACAGGTTGCTGAGGAAAAGCCTTAGCTGGAAACAAGAGAAATAAATTCTAGATCCAACTCTAAAACTTGCTAAACAATCTTGAGCAACCAATTTAGCCTCTTTAACTCTCAGATTTGGTTTGGGGTTTTGTTTTCATTTTTTCTATTAAGGTTAAAATAAGAAGCTTCCCCCAGTTTCCCTTCATTAAATGTTTATTCAGCATCTACTGTGTACCAGGCATATAATAGGTCGTAGATGTTTTCTTAGGGCTCTTTCTGATTTAAGAGTCTGTGAATTATTCTTAAACACAAACATTTTGACGATTAAATAAACATTAGGATTTTATGGCCTAGATGTGTAGCTTTAAAACTTAAAGGAACACTGGATAAGATAACTTATTTCAAATCCCCCTTTATTTCCTTGATGTTATCTTGACATTTTTCTCTCACATCCGTAAAGTTAGCAAATGCATGTGTATGTGCTTGTGTGTGAAAGACTGGGAACCAGGAACAGATATGGAGAAAATTTAAGTTTATGAAGTTTGGAAAACAAATGGCGGTATTTAGAAATGTGATGTTTATTTTTTAGAGGGAAATAATTTTTAACAAGGATAAGTATGTAAAATCACAACATTTTAAACCGATAATATTAAAGGTTATATTAATGATGCTCTGCATTTAGTTGCCAGAAGGAACAAAATGTTCTTTATCCGCTCTACACACTGCCTTGAGGTTAGTGCTAAGTATTATCTCTATTTTATCCATAAGAGAAATGGGATTGCTCAAGATTACTCAGAACACCAATGAAGAACTAACTTAAACCCAGGACTCTTAACACCCAACACAGGTTTTGAATAACTCGACAGCCCTTTCTTCCAAGGGCTGTCCAAATTACAACTTGAGGGACAAATTACAAACTTGAGGGACAAAAGGCAGATGGAGGAAAAGTCAGAGAAAACTTTCTCAGGATTTCACTGTCCTCTTTTTTGAAGAGCAAAAAAAAATCAACACAAGTTGTTATATTTAATTGCTGAGTGAAATGTTGTGAATTATTTGCTAAAATATTCATGTTATGAAAAATATGAAAGACTAGCCCACTCCCCACTGCTGCTCCTAGACCTAACTATAGGAAAACATTCTCTACTTCCTTAGGACCGCAGAAAATTTTTTCAGTTGAAGTACACTTAGCGGAATTATTTAAAACTACATTTTCAAACTTTTAGATCACATATTGCTATCAGTAAAATGTTTGAGTGTGTACCCTAAGTATGTATATCTACATGCATGTTTTAAAAGTTATACCACTGCATAGATATATTATTTATTATTACGAAGCATACACTCACAAAAACTAAATGAAAAATAATCAGATAAAAATAAAAATTAAATGTGATGTCATATTTTCTTCCCACAATCCTATGATATAGTCTTAGCACATATCCCAGGGTTTTTGCAGTCAAGTTTGGCAACCTCTGACAGTACAAGCTGCTAACTGACCAGGATTGATGCAAGGAAGAAAAAGAAGTGCATGGAAATGACTTGTTGCAAGTCATTACTGCTATTGGAAAACTGGTGGATCCACAGAGCCTTTAGATTTGGATAATAGCACATTTTTTAGCACATATTGTATGTTGGTGGTTTGTGGCGTTATGTAGCAGTATAAACCACCACTCAGTATTCTTTTGTAGATTATTTATTGAGAAGGATTTATGTGCTAGGCATTGTGCATACCAGAATTTTGGAAAAGGAAAATTACTTGTTCCTAGAAGTGATGGAATAGAATTCCAGTTCTTCTGTGATAGATAGATCCTTGCCACAAAATAAGGAGAAGAGGTTTAGAACTAAATGTTATATAGTACTTTACCATTTAGGAAATACTTTTTAGAATTTTAATTGTCTTTTTTTTTTTTTAATGGCCACAGCTGAGGCATATGGAAGTTCCCGGGCCAGGGATTGAATCCAAGCTGAAGCTGTGGCAACCCCAGATCCTTTAACCCACTGTGCTGGGCCTGATGTGGAACTTGTGCTTCTGGAGTGACCTGAGCCGCTATAGTCAGATTCTTAACCCACTGCTCCACAGCAGGAACTCTGAATTTTAATTATCTTACTTAAAAATAAATATCAAGAAATTTCAGGAGTTCCCGTTGTGGCTCAGTGGTTAACGAATCTGACTAGGAACCATGAGGTTGCGGGTTCGATCCCTGGCCTTGCTCAGTGGGTTGAGGATCCAGCATTGCCCTGAGCTGTGGTGTAGGTTGTAGACGCAAGTGGGATCCCGTGTTGCTGTGGCTGTGGCAAAGGCCGGCAGCTACAGCTCCTGTTAGACCCCTAGCCTGGGGACCTCCATATGCCGTGAGTGCAGCCCTAGAAAAGACAAAAAAAAAAAAAAAAAAAAAAGAAAGAAATTTCAAATGCCAGGAGTGCCCCAAAATTTAAAATATGAGAAATCATAGCTTTCAAAGACTTTATTCAATTTTTATAACATAGGATTGAAAATAAAAACAGCAGTTGGTTTCCTGAAGAAAATGGCATTAAAAGGTGTCTACAAGAACAGGTTTTTCCTTTCTTATTTTCATATTTGATGATCAGTCACAAATCACAGTCATGGTTAGCATATTCTTCCTTCTCATGGCCTTGACTGTCCACTTCCTTCATTTTATATGAGTCTTTTGTTGTAAGCCACATAAAATAATTTGGGAAGAGTAAATTTTAATATGTATGTAAATAGGTTTCTACAGGTGTTTATGTTTACATGTGTGTATATCTATAAACAACATTATATTTCCTTATTTTACATTACTTCTTTATATAGTCCTATTTCAAATCCTGATTTCACCACTTCTAGCTGCATAACCTTGGAAAAATTCCTCGATCACTCCAAGACTCAGTTTCCTTGTTTGTAAAATAGGGATAATAAGAATAACCATAAATAAAGTAATCCATATAAAATGCTTAAACCTGGAACATACTAAACATTCAGTAAGTATTTTTATTTATCTTTCATACATAAAAGTCAATTATAGCTGCTTTACAGCAAGTTTTCTAAGACTTAACCCTCATATCAAATGGAGTTTATGGAACCTGTTGCAACTTACTTGCCCAGTGTTTGCAAATTCCGTTTAGCCTGCATTCTACTAACTCCAGCATCTCCTCATGTAAAAGGGATATCAGCCTGATCCCAGGAAAAAGCAAGCATCCTATTGGGTGGCCACTATTAAGCACCTAAAAAGGCTAACTTGTAATAAATCACTCTTTGAAACAAGCCTTGTTGTGTGCATTGGAACTAGATAGTTGCAAAAGTGAAGGTCTGCCTTACATAACAATTTTTGACTTGCGCCTGACCTTGCTGAGCTTCACTTTTTTCCCTCTGTATGAGTGAAAAATAGAAAAAAAATCATGCCTCTTTCCCTAAGGCCAGAGCAAAGGGACTAAAATTTAGAACTTGGACAGCTGTACCACTTCTCAGCACCAATACAAAATTTCATAATCATGAAGTGAATCAGCTTCTAGTGGATCCCAGCAGAGCTGGGGATAAAAGGAAAGAGGAAAATACCCAGGTTTCCTAGAGCGGTGCTAGCCAAAGTCTCTTGGAATTCCTACTCTCCTGTAATTCTTTAGAATTTCATCTGTATTACTCTTAAGGCATTCAAATAACTTGCTTTATATTGCATTATTTTTATATCGATAGATATCTCTATTTAATGGCAAAACACCTCAAAGAAAATAATGATGTCTTGTTCATCTTTTTGTTTTCCAGCAGTGGCTAGCACAATAGCTTGCACATTGCATAGCATGTAATAGTAACTCAACAAAGATTTGTAAAACAAATGAACAAAGTAAGCAAAAACAAACAAACAAAAAGACTAGGGGTTTCCTGGTGGCACAGCTAGTTAAGGATAAGGCGTTGTTGCTGCTGTGGTATGTGTTCAATCCCTGGCCCAGCAACTTCTACATGCTACCAGCCCTGCCAAAAATAAATAAATAAATAAATAAATAAATAAATAAATAAATAACACCCAAACAAAAAGGCAATAAATTCCAAGGTGGATCTAAAAGAATATAGGAATGAGACAGGTGCCAGAGAAGGTTGGATGTCCCAGGTATATGGTGAACAGAAACTTGCATTATAGTCGTCGTAGTTTATACTTGCATAATGTTTAAATTTTCTAAAGTACCTTAACATTTAAGATAACTCACCATACTCATTGAAATCCATGTGAGGTAGGTGGGACAGACAGAGAAAACTTCTTTTTAAAGATGAAAACATTGAAGCAGGGAAAGATTAAATGATTACCTCAATAATATACAGATTGTAGCAGAGCTGGTGTAGAACCTATGTTCTAGACACTTAGTTCTGCAAACTTTCTGCCTTAGGAGGGGGAAAGGGAGTCACCAAGGAGTCACTTAAGAATCATACCATGAAAATAGGTCTCTAAGTGGACGATGATTTTACACTAATGGATTTGATAATAAAGTCAGTAAGCACTAGCATGAGCATTAGACAGCCCTTCTGGCCAGCATCTCATTATAGGCTTCAATAACATCCCAGACAGGGAAGGTAGACAGTGACATATCCAGCTCTTGGGAACTCCCTTCTTCCCAAGACAATCTATTTTGCCTTCTGATGATTTTGAGTTGCAGAGGTCTTCCCAATCTTTAATATAACCTCTCTCCTCTTAAGTGTTGTCCATTGTCCTTTTTGCTGTTCCCTTGTTGCCACCCAGACCAATCTGATCCCTTTTCCCTGTGCCACTTGAATTATGTGATGATAGCTCTGGTGACTGCCTCCTACCTTGAGTTGTGCCTTTTCCTGGCAAACAATCTCAGTTCCTTAAATTATTCTTCCCATTCTTCAACCTTGGTCTCCTCAAGGCCTCCCTATTGTCTTTGTTGGTGTACTCCTTGGAGCAGGATATTCAGAGCAGGTGGGGGGCCAGGCAGTGTGCAGTACAGCATGACCATGGCTCCCTTCTCTTTGATACAAAATTTCTATTACTGCAGCCTAAGACGGAACTTGCAATCATATCACTCTGCTGACCTTACTGTGCTTATTCTCCAAAAAAATTTTTTTTTCTTTGAAATACAGGTATCCTCCATCTGTATTGCATAATTTATTTTTGGGAAACTGAGGCATAAGCATTTACAGTCTTGTCCTTGTATAGTGTTTAAGGTTTGAAGCTTTGGAGTTAAAACAACATTAAGTTTAGAGCTTGGCTCCAGCACTTACTAATTAGTGTGGACAAATTTCATAACCTGTCTTTGCTTCAGTTCTTCATGTCTAAGGGAAGGGTAATATGTAGCTCTTAAGGTTATGTCAAGGATTTGAGAAAATAATATATATAAAAACTTAAAATAGTGCTTTCATATATTCAATAAGCATATAATAAATGGTAGCACTTTCTTTCTTCTTTAGCTGATGAAATTCAGCCCAGAATTCCATTTACCAACATCATTTTGTATGCTGATTATTTCATTCAACATGTTTGCTATTGATCTCATAATCCTTGGTTCATTCACAAATTTAATGGTTTCTTTGCCTTTTTCCAAATCATTTTTAGAAGCATCATCTAAAGCAGATCCCAGAGCACCTACCCCCAAGAGGTAATTGATCATTAATCAGCACTCCTATGACCATAGTTGTTGAGCTTGTGTTAGAGCCACCTAATTTCACCCGAATTTTTAAAAAATTTAAACCTAAAGAAATTTATAAGAATAATATAAAATAGTAATCATATACAAGCTTTATTACAACTCCACATATTATTACATTGCCTCAGATTTCTTTATAAGAAATAAAACATGGACTGTATTTGAAGCCCCTTTCTCTGGTCCAGTTCCTCACCAGTTCTCCCTAGACGTGACCATTATTTTGTAATTTCACTCTCATCCTAACCATATTTTTTGCAGCCCACTCTTGAAAATATCTGACATGACTTTATCAAAAAGCTTTATGAAATTTTCATTTATTAATGTTGTCAGAGAAGAGTTCTTTGTTGGGTAGGTTACGCTAATACTGGTTAGTTAAAATAAAAAGAGGAACTTATGGAATGATATGAGAAGGCCTTTAGAAATAAAAGAAAAGCAGCCAAACCAGATCTCAGCCCAGGGGCACTGTCAACTCCAGGGATTGAGATCACCTTTGGGGAGATCTTATGATAACTGGGTTCATAACTTCATTATGATAAATTTGCTCAAAATCTTTTCCTTTCTTCATGCCACTAAAGAGAGTGAAATGAAAGAGTCTACTTGCTTTTATCCAACTTGTATGCTTACGTAACCTTTGGCCACAGGAAAAAAGCACAGTTTGCTTGACTCTCCCACCAAGACTGCGTGGTTGCCTAGTGTGGGGAGGAAGGGCCCATGGTGGAGGTGTCAGGGAGCTGGGTTAGGACAGAATTATTTGGATAGATGAAATGTGTTGGTAACAGTCTGTTGCTCCGTGGATTCACAGGTGCTCATTTTATAACTTGCATAGATGTTACATTATGCTTTTATATGTATCAAATATATTTTGAGAATATATTTAAGAAAACAACTGAAAAAATATTGCATGCAAAGAAGGCTAATAGATTTCCCAAGTAAAATTGCTAAGAGAAAAAGGCAAACAGATACTGGGCAGTTGAAAACAAGAGATCTATAACATCTCCAGCGGCCACAGTGCAACTGAACTATCAGTTTATTAACCTTGTTACAAAAGAAAAATATGTTTAGGCTGATCTTAGGACTCCATGCTGACGTCTAGCTAGTACATGGTCCTTTTTCTAGGTACACACAGATCTTTCCTTCTCTTGCCTATCTTAGTCAGATTTCATTTTGTTCTGAAGACCATAAAGCCACTGAGATAAGCTAAAGAAAAAAAGGAACTTAGTTGTATGTATATTGGAGTCTCACAGAACTTAAGAGTAATGAGGACAATCAGGTGTGGAAACAAAAGCACATGGCCTCCATTGCTGTCATTGTCACCAGGTGAGGGGCTAGGATTCACCTATAATGAGGGCTGCTCTTTTGGTGTTTGTAGGTAGCAATAGTTCATTAAAGTGCGAACAGGGATGAGAAGATAAAATGGGCATTCTACATAGCACTTTCTATAATATTATGTAGGCTCAGTGTCGCATTTACTACCCTGTAATTTGCGGAATCCACCTTTTTCCCCTTAATCCCAAGAAATGTAGCTAGAGTGTTTATGGCCTGGTTTTATACCCACATATATTTAGAATTACGTTATTTCTTTATACGTTTGTTATTTGTTGTATTCTTTGGCTCATTCTAGAAAGGATTTCCAATGGTCTTCAGTAGTGCAAACTTAACTGCATATTTTCTCAAAACTCTCAGGTATTATTCAATAGAGCTTGAAGATCTGAACTCATTTAGAGTGCCTAGGTGGTCTCTTAATTTTTTTTTAAACTTATTTTTGTACTTCCTATTACATTCAACAGCAATCTACTCAAACTAGCTAAAGAAAAAGAATCACCGCACAGATAAGGTTATGGCAAGGAACAACCAACAAAAAGCTCAAATTTAAACCCCAAATGAAGTGATCTATCAAGGCTCAGAGATAGGCGATAGGACAGGGACATTTTCTGAAGGTGCAGTTGCAACAAGGGAAGTATAACTCTTGAGAAAGTTTGCTTTTACCTTATGTGGGATGGGATAAACAGGAAAGGCATGCAATTAAGAAGTTAGCTATGGATTTCCCATCGTGGCTAAGCGGTTAACAAATCCGACTAGCATCCATGAGGACGCAGGTTCGATCCCTGGCCTTGCTCAGTGGTTTAAGGATCTGGTGTTGTGCTGAGCTGTGGTGTAGATCACAAACATGGCTCAGATCCTGCATTGCTGTGACTGTGGTGTAGGCCCGTAGCTATAGCTATGATTTGACCCCTAGCCTGGGAATCTCCATATGCCATGAGTGTGGCCCTAAAAAGAAAAAAAAGGAAGTTAGCTAAAACAATGATATTTTGAGGTAATGAGGATAAAATTAAGGGAGAGAAGATTGTGTTAAATGTTTTTTGTGCAAGTTTACTTTTAGTCTCACCTTCACCATATGGAGTATTTAATGAAAAACTAATTTATTGAGAATGGCCAACCAGAAAGAACAGCTTTAAAACTGGAGTTCCCTGATGGCTCAGCAGGTTAAGTATCTGGCATTGTCACTGCTGTGGCTCAGGTCACTTCTGTGTTTTGGGTTCCATCCTTGGCTCTGGAAACTTCTGCATGCCTCAGGCACAGCCAAAAAAAGAAGAATATTGTGACAGTGCTCAAAAGGAGGCATTAAATATGGTACCTGAAATTAGGCTGGTCTCTTTACAATGGAAGAATTGATTCCAGGTCTTAAAAGGACTTGGCTATTTTGAAAGAGATGTTTTCTTTTTCCATTATTTGACACTTTTTCTTGCATATACCATCTTCTTCATTCAAAAACAAAACTTTTTAACCTGTTGGATTGCTAAAGTGATCTTTTTAAATAGGTTGACTGTTTCAAGTCTGTTAAAGTGCTGAGCTTTGGCCAGTGCTATTTGAGAAAAGGAAAAATGAAATGAGCATCTTTACTCATCACAATATAGAAGGAGAGAGGGAAGGGAAAAAGGAGAGAAGGAAAGATATAGGAAGGGAAGGAAGAAAGACACATTCTAAGAGAAGATATGCTGGGATGACTTCAGAAGTCAGCCCTTGGCTCTAACTTTGCACTTAGATGTGACCTAAGTCAGGCTTGGAGAAGGGGAAGAAATGAATATAAAAGAAACCCTTCCCTAAGCAGAGAAGAAAGCCTTTTCAGCTACCTCTGGGTCCTCAACATCAGACTGAGGGATAAGGGTCTCTTGCCCTCTAAGTCCCCAGCTATTCCAGACATAACCACGTCAGTGGCTGCTGCAAGAGGAGGCCTCCTTTGGCCAGCCTGTCTTAGATAACTTGTATCTTCCTGCTACACCTTAGTTGTTCAGTAGACTCCCATTGCTTCTCTCCAGCCTTACTTGTTCTGTTCACAAGAGAAAAGCAGGCAGCAGAAATCTCTCGCTTTTTCATACCCTGCCACTCTATCCTGTCGTCCCTTCCTAGTTTGGAGGCTGTAGCTACCTTCACAGACTGAAGTTATCTCTAGCACTACAAATGATGAAGAGTTAGTGATTTGAAAGGTATCGCAAAGTGGTGAGTAGAGAAGAGCTGGTTTAATCCCTGGTATCTGTCTGCAAAACCAGTGGCTTTTCAATCCTAAAGGAAGTGAAGAAGAAAGAGGTGGCCAACAAAGTTCAAACTATCCTCCTGTTAAGGCTGGAAGAAAGAACCAAGCTCTGGGAGCGACTAAGTTTCATGGGTCACACATCCATTAATTCATTCAACAGCATTTATTAAGTGCCTTCTCTGTGCCAGGTACTGCGGTTATTGCAAGCAATACCAAATAGATGTGGTCCAGTGCTAATGGAGCTTATGGTCTAGCAGCAGAGATGAATGTAATATACAACATAATACAAAATGTTCCTTAGAACCGGGGATGGAGGCAGAACAAACCAGTTTATGATGCAAGATGAATCTAAAAGCAGAAGAGCAAATGTAGGATCTAAGGGTTTAACTGTTTTAAAGAGTAAAGGTTTAGCTGTTTTAAAGAGTAAAGAGGTATTCTTTAGTCATTAAGGAAAAAGGCTGAGATCTTTACATTCTTAGGTTGTCTTTGTACTCTAAGTAAAAGAAAATGCCACTTTGGAACATATCTTTTTTTTATGATTTTTGTGGTCAGTATTATTCTTTGTAAACTCTAGGGTTTATGTACAGTAGTGAGTGGCTGAGAGAGATTATTTTGTTTGCCTCAGAAATTTAAGTAGGAGGCTAAATATCTTAGGAGTATTCAGGGAAAAAAAAAACCCAAAGTTTAAGTATTAGTGGTTATAATAAGATATGTCAGGAAATATGATGATACATTGGAGGTTTCAGGTGGCATCTATGCTGAACAAAAAAAGTTAATGTGCTAGCATCAAGAACAACCATTTCATAGTTCAAGCATGTCTGGTAAGAATGGCTGGCACTAGATATTGATGTAGGTTTTAGTTTTTATTTATATTTTGGAGAGGCATAATTACATTTTGATTTTATGTCATTTCATATGAAATAGACCCGTTACTCTACTGGGTTTGTGTATCTTTGGTTAGCTGTGCAATTTGTATTAATATTTGCTTTATCTGTGCATGTTCATAGGGTGTGTATGAACAAAGATTCCCAGTGGAGACAAAATTGCTTAGAGCTTAAGAGCTGATGTTTCTGGAGTCAGAAAGATCTGAATTCAAACACTGGCTCTGCTATTTACTATTATGTGACTTTGGATAAACTTACTTTTTTTTTTCTTTTTTGAGGCAATACTGGTTTATAACATTACATAAATTTCGTGTGGACTTTATATTTATACTTCTGTATATACTACTGCATGCTCACAGTAAGAAATTTGATTTCCATCTACTGGACAAACTTCTTAAACCTGCTAAGCCTTAGTTCTCAGTTTCATAAACTGTGAGATGAGGATTATAATGATTCCTAACTGTCAGGCTTATTGTGAGAATTAAACAAGATGCTGCATATAAAAATAGTCTCTGACAATAAATAGTAGCTTTTGTTTTAAGAGTGCCTTGTCATATAGAGTAATGTTTTGTGTCCAGTGATATGAAGCCCTGGAAGATAAATAGAAATTTTATCTTCTGAGGATGATAGTTAAAATGTTTAAGAGAATTGGGAGGGCCGTTCTTGGAAGATTGTTAAAATTTAATATGGTGGCACAGTAATTACATGGATGGAATGAACTAAATATTTCCTTTTTTTTTTTAACAAAAGTTAGTGGTGTTCACAGTTACTTAGGTAACACTGGAGAATTTCAAAGTATTTATGCAGTTCTGACTTGACTTGTTTAGCCTTCTTAATATGTCTGTAGTCAAACAAGAACTCATTTTTAGCTTCAAGACACCATTGCATCCTTAGTGCTCTGCAGTCTTGTGATAGCATCTTTCAAAATGTGGTTCATCAGAATCACCCACGTGACTTGTTACAAATTCAGATTCCTGGCCCTGATATGTGACGAAGTCTCTGAATTTTAAATAAATCCCAGCTGCTTTTTATCAACACCTAAGCTGAAGAATGACTAGGCCACATAAATAATTGTGCTTCACAAATCGGCCCTACTCCCCAAGCTCCATCAGGTTGAGCCTTTTTTTTTTTTTTTTTTTTTTTGCTTTTTAGGGCCACGCCTGCAACATATGGAGGTTCCCAGGCTAAGGGTCCATTTGGAGCTGTAGCCGCCAGCCTACACCACAGCCACAGCAACCCTGGATTTGAACTGTATCTGCTGCCTACACCACTGCTCACAGTAAAGCTTAACCCACTGAGCAAGGCCAGGGATCAAACCCGAAACCTCATGGATCCTAGTCAGATTATTTTCCGCTGTGCCACAATGGAAACTCCAGGTTGGGCCTATTTTTAAATGGTAGCTTGTATGAAACATTGATGGGACACACCCTAAAACTCTCACAGGACATAAAACCATTTATTCTTTACGCCTAATAACCACACCAAATCACTTGGTTAAAAATGATTTACTTTCTCTTCTAGTCTTCAGAAAAATTGTCTTTCCCTGCTTGTTGTGATTACAGCTAAACTGTTACCTTATTCCTGTTACTAACGATAAGGAAGATAAGGGCTGGGGATGGAGCAAAAGTGAGTAAGTGTGTGATTAGGATCCACAGAGCCCCCCTGGTTTATGCAAACCTCTCCAAGTTTGAACTAGTTAAAGCTAACCTTTCTCTCCCCAATTCCCTCAGTCCGTAAACTCTCAGATGTCTCTGGCATATATCTCCAGGGCATCCCCAACATAGAAATACCAGACCCCTCCATCTTTTTTTTTTTTTTTTTGCTTTTTTCTGCTTTCTAGGACTGCACTGGCAGCATATGGAGCTTCCCGGGCTAGGGGTGCAATTGGAGCTACAACTGCCGGCTTACACGACAGCCATAGCAATGCCAGGTCTGAGCCATGTCTGTGACCTGCACCACAGTTCACGGCAACTCCGAATCCTTAACCCACTGAGTGAGGCCAGGGATCGAACCTGCGTCCTTATGGATGCTATTAAGATTCATTTCCGCTAAGCCACGATGGGAACTCCCAGACCCCTCCATCTTGATCAGTATTCCAGATCCCTTCTAGAAATCCATTAGCCACAAAGGCAGTGAAACTCATAGTTCCATGTTCCCATTTTGTAAACAGAAAAAAATATGTGAATGAAAGTGTGTCAACTTGAGTTAGGGGTGAAGAGTAGAAAAGGAAAGTTGCCAATGATGTCAGGGAAGAAATCTCTGTCTTTATGTTGCCTGACTGCAGTGACAGTATGCAAAGAGGCAGGTAAGCCACAGAGGCAGATCTGATGATGACCACCCCAATACGTTGAACCTGTAAGTACTTAACTCACTAAGCCATTCTCTGCTGCCCAAACAACATGACACATTTTAATATTTGAGTTCCGTGGCTTGGGGGATTGATTCATGGATGAAACAATGCCAATTTGCTTTTTATTTTGGAGGGGGGGATCTTTTTGTCTTCTTAGGGCCGCACCCATGGCATATGGAAGTTCCCAGGCTAGGGTTTAATCAGAGCTGTAGCTGCTGGCCTATGCCACAGCCACAGGAACGCCAGATCTGAGCTGCCTCTGCAACCTACACCACAACTCATGGCAACACTGGATCATCAACACGCTGAGCAAGGCCAGGGATCGAACCCTCAACTCATGGTTCCTAGTCGGATTTGTTTCTGCTGCACCACGATGGGAACTTCTGTAACTTTTTTCTTTTTTTTTTGTCTCTAATTTGCTTTTGATTAAAACTTTTTAGAAGTTTGAACCTGAACAAGTTTTGTAGCCTCTCTGGCTTTACTGGAAATAGACATTCTTTATGTGGTCAGTCTAGAAAGCAAAACCTCTTCAGCATGAATCTGCTAGGGTCCCACAAAAGAAACCTGTCCATTTAGCCACTTAAATAAAATCAGGCCTGTATGCTGAGATGGCTCGCCCAGCGCGTCCATTCCTGATGTTGCATCATATAGTCTGTTACAAAGCAGTGGTGACACGCGTGTGCTTTGAAGTTGTGTGGGCTTGAGTCCTGGCCCCACACCTCACCAGTTGTTTGAACCTGAACAAGTTCTCTAGCCTCAGTTTCATCAACTGTAAGATGAGGATGATAGGAGCTATAATAATAAGGTACATAGGCATAAAGCTCTTTGGAGTGTCCCTGGCATGTTGTAGCACTTCATTAAGTGTTCTCTTCCTTTGTTTTCTTATCATTCTATTGTCTCCATCTTTTCTTTGCATCTTGTCCAAGCCTTTTTCAAATATAACCAAGTAATATGGCAAGATGTGCCTTAATTTCCTATTTAGGGAGGGGGGCTTTTTTTAGGGCCGCACACAGGGCATATGGAAGTTCCCAGGCGAGGAGTCGATTCGGAGCTGCAGCAGCTGCCAGTCGCAGCCACAGCCACAGCAACACAAGATGCTAGCTGCCTCAGCCACCTAGGCTGCGGCTCATGGCAACGCCAGATCCTTAACCCACTGAATGAGGCCAGGGATCTAACCCTCATGCTCATGGACAGCAGTCAGATTCCTTACCACTGAGCCACAATGGGAACTCCTATTTTTCATTTTCTTAATTTTGTTTATTAATTCGACAAATATTTCCTGAGTGTAAGGCACCATTTGAGGTAGACAATCAGAGAAATATACAGACCAATCTGTGCCATCATGGAGGCTACATTCTAGATGAGGGGCGAAATATAGTAGACAATTACCTAGTCAATAAGTTAATTACGTTGTATGCAAAGTGCGATGAGTGTTACAAAGAGAGAGAGAGATGGAGAATGGAGACTCAGTGTATAGGTAGAGGTGTTCCTGTGTTAAATAAGATGATCAAGATTGTCTCCCTGAGTTGTTTAAACACAGAATGGGTGGGAACTATTTGTGTGTGTGTGAGTGTGTGTGTGTGAGAGAGAGAGAAGTTGTGCAGAACTCACTATGCTTGGACAGTTTTAGGTGAAAGTGAGAGCCTGGCATGCGTAAAAGAAGTAGGATGTCTTTCCTTAATTGCTCAAATGCAATAGGAAAGCAGTAGAAGGCAGCTTAGTGATGCTTGGGCATTAGGTGGCAAGAACTGTTTTTCTGCTTGGTTTCTCTTTTTTGACCTCACTCACCTCTAGTCTCTAAAGTCATAGAATCTTCATCCCTCCCTCTCCTTGGTTTCATGTCTTAGGACCCTGAGTGATGGTTACTGTCATAAATAAAAAGCAAGAAATAGGGGCTTCTTATACTATATGTCTGTGTTTTATATAACAGAATCCTTTGCAACTCAGGGAAACATATGTGATTTAATTATAAACCTGTGAGTGGATTTACCCTTAAACAATTTTTATTAAAACAAAGCAGCATGATTTTTTAAAAATCTTGATAAGGTAGAAAAGCACTGCAGTGGGATTCATGGGCCAGGGTCTGCCCCAGCCCCGCTACTATATACCACTTGACTGTCTACATCCAAGACATTCTCACCTATGAACTGGTGGTAGGGAGAGGTGGCTCTTCTATCTCTCTAATTCCATGAGTCTTTGAAAAACTCCAAGAAAAATTTTCTCCTAGAAACTAAAGCAGATATAATGTGTGAACTTATAATCTCTTGACACCTGCTTTATTGAAAACTGCAATTAAGGTGATTTGCCCATTTTTGGATGGGAACAAAAGTGGAGTGGTGATATTCCATGCATTGTTTGTGCCTTTTTATCTTTCATGCCATAAATGAAGGGGAGAATATTCTCACCACATGTTGCTCACCAGCAGCTTTTTTTTTTTTAAGGTCGCTCCCATGCTATACGGAAGTTCCCAGGCTAGGGGTTGAATCAGAGCTACAGCCACAGCAACAGCAGGATCTGAGCCAAATCTGCAGTCTGCACCACAGCTCATGGCAACGCCAGATCCTTAACCCACTGAGAGAGGCCAGGGATCGAACCTGCGTCCTCATGGATACTAGTCGAGTTCGTTACCACTGAGCCACAACAGGAACTCCTAAATTATCTGTTTTATATATGTGTGTGTTGTAAGGAAGTCATGGAGAGGGCATGACCTCCAGCTGACCCGCCAGCAGTCTGCACCATCAGAGGCGCCTCACCCGCTCCCTTGTCTTGGAGAGTACCTTCCGCCGCCGTTCTCTCAGTGGGGGCTGTTTACAAGGACACATCCTCGAGAGAGCAAGGTGGAGTTGAGAACATCTAGACAGAATGCATGACTGAACCCAGGTAAGGCCTCTGTATAAATATTTAAGATTCTGGTGAGGGGTTTGAGGATCTACTCAGCTTGTCACGGCCACCGCTGACGAGTCTCATGTGTAAGCTCCCTTGCTCACTAAACCTGTCATCTACCAGTCTGGAGTGGCCAGCCGCTTTCTTCAGGCTCTCCATGCCCTCTGTGTCTGCGGTCAGTTTTTGAACCAACGACATGGCTGCTTTCTCTTGAAAACAATGACAGAGTTGAGTAGTTGTGTCAAAGATCATACGACCCACAAATTTCTTTTTTTTTTTTGCCTTTTGTCATTTTAGGGCCGCACCCGCGGCATGTGGAGGTTCCCAGGCTAGGGGTCTATTCGGAGCTGTAGCCACTGGCCTATGCCACAGCCACAGCAAACAGTATCCGAGTCACGTGTGCAACCTACACCACAGCTCCTTAACCCACTGAGCAAGCCGGATGGTAAATATTTGTGGGTCGTTGGAGTTCCCGTTGTGGCACAGCGGTTAACGAATCTGACTAGGAACCATGAGGTAGCGGTTCAATCCCTGGCCTTGCTCAGTGGGTTAAATATCCGGTGTTGCCATGAGCTGTGGTGTATGTCGCAGACATGGCTCAGATCTGGCGTTGCTGTGGCTTAAGCCAGTAGCTACAGCCCCGATTCGACCCCTCACCTGGGAACTTCCATATGCCACACATGCAGCCCTTAAAAGCAAAGAATGAAAAAATAAAAACAAAATTAAGAAAATAGTTTTGTTAACTTTTAGTGACAAATAATAGAAAAATATAAACCATTATTATACAATGGTGAGAAGTTCCATCTTAGGGTTATGACTGTGGCAGAAAAGAAAAGTACTTGACTCAGCTGTGGAGTTAGTGAATCCATCCCAGAAAAGAAGATGCTTAAACTGAGAACAAGACGATAAGGGGTTGAGAGGAGACATGCATTCCATTTTAGAGCAATATTTTCCAAGACCCGTGTTGGTCAGGTTTCAGTGCAGGAAACAGAAACCAATATAGTCATTTTGAGACGGGAAGGATTTAGGTAAAAATCCATGGATGGGCTAGAAGAATGGGCTGTAGGCTGGCCTACCAGGAATGATTCCTAAAAGATCGCGGTACTGTCCCACTGAGGCCACCACTGGAATCATTCAGTCCAAGAACACGTTACCAGTCTCTGATGAGGAATTAGGAAGGCGGCCCTGATGCTGCTCCTACTGGACTCTTATAGAGAAAAGAATCTCTGCAAAATTGCTTGCCAGGAGAAAAACAGCCAGGAGAGCAGGAAGATGGCCTCAGCTCCGTTTTAAATGTGTAAATCTCATGGGAGTGCATCTATTTTGTACATTCAGAACTCTTGCTGCAAAAGAAGCTAAGAAAGATAACCTTTAGCTTCCAGTCTCTGCAATACAGGAAGTTACCCTAAAAGTAAAGTGGAGTGGAAGTTGAGCAAGCCAAGCCACAGAATTCAGCACAGGTGTAAAATCAATGTTACTGTCTGTTCAAGGAATTACAAGTAGTTTGGAATGGCTACATCGGCAGTTCCCAAATAGTCAAGAGTGATCCCTTTTCAACATCAAAACTTTGAGCCTCCCAATATGACAGCAGTTATGTTTAACATCCTATGACTGAGAAATATACTACAAATAGTTACATTCAAAAGGAATTTTATTAATCCCAATAGCAAATAAATATATATATGTCAACTCATTTAGTAGTAACATATATATATTCAAGCCATATCATTTGTTTCGTCAGCAAGTAATGCCTGGACCACTTCTGAATTCCAGATCTCTTTTCAGTAATGCCTGTTAAACCAGATATTTTAGACTCACACTTGGGAACTATTGAGCTTTAATAGTTTAGGGTATGTGATAATGAAGACTTAAGCAAAGAGCCTCTAAAAGAAGGTTTCTTTAGATATTAATTGGAAAGTGATGAGGAGTGGCTGGATTTTGAACAAAGGAATGACAAAATCAGATTTTCAGGTCAGAAGGACCACTCTGCCAAAGGCTGGCTGATGAACTGAAGGAATGAAAGACTCAAGGCAAGGAGAAAATATAAGAGGCTATTTTCAGTGATACGGGTAGGAAAATCAGGAATCTAATAAACAAGGTATAGATAATGGGGATGACGAGAACTGGATATTTAGGGGCAGAATTAATTGCTGACTGATCGATTTGGTGTGATGTGGGTGATTAGAGAACAGAATAAAGAAGCTATGCTTTAGTAACCATGTAAATATGAAATACAGGAAAAAATTAATTCTCAAGTTCTCAAGATATAGATATAGATATATATTTATATTCTCAAGAAATAAATATACATTTACTGTTCTGATTTAGTCAGGACAAGCTAACCTCTATAAAATAACCCCTAATCTCAATGACTTGATACAATAAAATGTATTCTCATTCATATCACAATCCAGTGAGGGGCGATATATGTGCAGGTGATGGGGAGGAGCGAGGCCGACTCTGGCCCATGTGATTATTTAGGGACCCAGACTTTTCCTTTCATTGGTTCTGCTATTTCCTAGCGCCACCAAATTGTCTATATTTATCTGAATGAAGGAAGATAGAGAGCTGAATTTCTGATAAGATTTTACGGGCCATGAAAGGAAGAACTGTACATCACTTGTGCACACATTTCTGTAGTTAGTGCTAATCATGTAGCCATACTTGAGTTAGGTGGTCATGAGAAATGTAATCTAGCTGTGTGCCCAGGAGAAAGAAGACAAGTTTCAGGAGCATTTATCCAGTCTTTACCATAAGTACTTGTTAGGTTATAATGCAGAACTCATAGAATTTTGAAATATGATTGCAGTGAATGACAAAGTGATGTGAGTTTAATTAGACAATGTCTAAATGTGATTGATGTAACAGAGAAATCTGTGAATCACTTGATTATATTACTGAAGAAATTTTGTGGTCATATAGTGTGGGGGTTGGGGAGAAATGGGAGAGAGCAATACCTCTATTAATTCTAGAAATAGGTGAACCAAAGATAAAGGAATCATCACTATCTCCTGTACTGTCTGTGGGTTGGGGCACGTTACCTGTTTATTCATTATCTATTCATTAAGTGCCATTTGCTAGGCACTGTTCTAGGTGCTGGAATAGAAACAGCTTATCCTATCTGCCAGACAGTCGTTACCCTAAAGTCAGGATGGATCTACCAGATCCTCATGGCTTGAAGGTCCAAGCATTTATAATATTCTAATTAATATGCTTTGCAGTGATTCTCTACTAATCAAGTGCCTTCTGAGTCTCTCTTAACTGTGAGCGCTCTGGACTCTGATTCTCTCTTAACTGTCCTTTATCAACCAGCACAAGTCTACAAGTCTTCTGATTCCCTGTGGTTCCTGCAACCTCCTGTTTCTCCTCTCCTTCCTCCCTCTTTCTCCTTCTCCTTTGTTGTCATCACCACTGTCATGCTCAGCGTAATAACCGCCATTCCCTAGGCATTGTGCTAGGGACTTTATACATTTCTTCAAATCCTTATGACAGCTGCATTTTACAAATGCAAATACTGAGTCTCAGAGAAATTCAGTAACTTGTCCTCACAGTTAGTGGTGGTAAGCCTGGATCAGAATCCAGTTCTGCTGACTTCATAGCCCAAGTTCTTCCTATTTTTTTTTTTTTTTTTTTTTTTTTTTGGCCGAGCTAGCAGCTTGCAGAAGTTCCCAGGTTGGGGATCACACCTGCACCACAGCAGCTACTCAAGTGACAGCAATGACAACGTCGGATCCTTAACCCACTGAGCCACCAGGGAACTCCTCTTCCTACTATTACAGAGGAGTAAATATGCATCTGGGACAGATCAGTCCCTTGAGAATTTATTAAATGTGAATTAGTTGAATTGATCAAGTCTGGGTACATTGACAAAATCAAGTTTCTGGTCCCTCAGCACTTAGGACCTGGAAAACTCCTCAAAGGTCCTCAACCCTTGAGGTCTTGCCAAGACTACTGGTTGGCTACCTGCCTCTGACATCCCTATTTCTTTCTTTTAATGTTAAACAGTATTTTTTTTTTTTGGTCTTTTTTGTCTCTTTAGGGCTGCACACTCAGCATATGGAGGTTCCCAGGCTAGGAGACCAATCGGAGCTACTGGCCTATGCCAGAGCCACAGTAACGTGGAATCCAAGCCACATCTGCAGCCTACAACACAGCTCACGGTGACGCCGGATCCTTAACCCACTGAGCGAGGCCAGGGATCAAACCCGCAGCCTCATAGATGCTAGTCGGGTTTGTTAACAGCTGAGCCACAATGGAAACTACCATTGATTTTATTTTTTTACTGAAGTATAGCTGATTTACAATATTGTATTAGTTTTAGGTGTTGATATAGTGATTCAATATTTTTGCAGGTTATAGTCCATGATAAGCTATTATAAGATAATAGGTATAATCCTTTGTCTTATACAATAAATCATTGTTGCTTATTTACCTTGTACATAATATCTTTAATATGTTAATCCCATATCCCTAATTTTTCTCTGACATCCCTATTTCTGACCTTTAACCTGAGCATTTGTGACCTGCTAATATGACAAAATAATCTGTTTGTCAGAGGGAACTGTTAGCATATTTTCGTTTTTATAATGAGAAAAACTACTCATTAATAAAACCCAAACAGGTACAAAATTTAGTGAGGTTACCATATAAACATTACGTTTGATTCCTTCAACAAAGATCACAGTGTGTAGCTGCAATTATTGAACAAAGGTGTAATCAGAACAATATATTTTGGATTAAAATGTATTGATAGAAATAAATCAAAGTAAATCTGTTTTCTTCTCATGGCAATTTTATTTTCCCAGAGTAGGAATTTAAAATTGCTTAAATTGCTTCTAGGTTAGTGAGTAGGAAAAGTGCTTAAATGGTGACAAAATGCATAACACATGTTTAACCAGCATGCAAAGGATGACAATGAAGAGCCGTTCTGCACGTCAAGATAAACCATGCACACTTATGTCATTCCATACTGTTTTTTCTAACCCATGTATCACTAGTGAAAACATCTACTTCATTATAATCTTTTGCATTGTTACCTATCCTTATATATCCTTGCACAACTTACCATTTATTTCACAACATTTTTTTGCATCCTTTGTTGTCCTTTCTGCTAGTTCTTCACTTCTGAATTACATCATCGTTATGTTACAGAGCTAGTAGAAATGTAGGCCAAAGTGTATCTTTTGAAAATCACTGTAGGAACCCTAAAAGAAACTAATAAGGGAAGAATGTGCTTTTCTTGTACAATATCCAAAAGTGATGACAGTTGCTTATAACTGTTCTTGGGAGAAGGGCCACAGTAAATGTGTGACTTGGGTTGCAGTGGCATTTTTGGTGATCTCTACAAACTTGAAAGCCCACTTTATCACAAGGTAGTCACACTAAAGCCAAGCTTTATCACAAGTAAACGTGATGATTATCCAGCTCAACATCTCTGTCTATAGAGTAGACTTGATAACTCATCAATCTCCTAGCACTTTAATGTGGTAACTGCAAATCCTACTCTGAAAAAGTGTAGGAGCACTGCCTGAGGGTGAGGATACTTGATTCTAGCTCAAGTTCAACTCTGTGACTCTGAGGGATTCACCTAACCTTCGTCAGACAAGCTTTTAATCTGTAAAATAGATGGGCTGGACTGGATTTACAAGATCCCTTCTTGGTTTAAATAGAGCAGTACTAATCCATCGCAGGAGGAAAACAGGCTTCCTTTAAAAAATTGATTAGTGACATCATATATGAAGTGATACTTAGAAAATAATTGCAGTGTATATGGTTGCAGTACTAGTCTAGTGAATATGAACGCTTTTAGTAAAAATGATTGCATTTCTTTTTTTTCCTTCATCAAAGCAAGGTTTATCACAGAAAAAAATTAGGGACATCTCTGTGCACAGAACAGATCAGTTAAATAAATTACTATATAAATTCTGTGCAATGAAATCCTATTCAGACATTTCAAATTATACTATAAAGAATTTAAATGGGAATATATGTATGTAAGTAGATAGCAGGACTCCATTTTTATAATATATATATTCATACATATTATACATATTTTATAATATATATACATGTGTATTATACATATTTTTATAACATGTGTTTATTCATAAAGGAAGGGCTGGAAGTGTTTATACCCAAATGTTAATAGTGATATAGTTGGGTGGGATCACAAGTAATACTTCCTTTTTTTCTTTTTCCTTTATTTTTTTATGGAAGTATAGTTGGTGTACAACATAGTGAGTCACAATTTTTTTTTTTTTTTGTCTTTTTAGTGCCACACCAGTGGCATATGGAGTTTCCCAGGCTAGGAGTCAAATTGGAGCTACAGCTGCTGGCTTACACCAGAGCCACAGCCAAGTGGGATTTGAGCTGTGTCTGCAACCTACACCACAGCTCATGGCAATGCCAGATCCTTGACCCACTGAGCAAGACCAGGGGTCGAACCTGCATCCTCATGGATACTAGTTGGGTTCATTAACCACTGTCATAACAGGAACTCCATGATTCACAATTTTTAAAGATTATACTCTTCTTTTTTTCTTCTTTCCTTTTAAAAAAACCCATGGTTATTATATATAAATCTTTAAAAAACATAAAAATCCTGGTTTTTGAGGGGAAATAAACAGGAACTAGCAAATTGGATAACCATTAAGATACAGACACTCTAGCATGGTTTTGAAATGCTCATACCTTTTAAGTTTGTCACATGATGCATATGAAGTGCTGCTGTGTTGTTTGAGGTGCTGCATCTGGCACTGCTAAGCTACTCTCCTCCCCAAGCAGCTCCTTGAACTGAACGCTAGCCTCCCCACCAAAAACAGCCACTCAGGGACAAGGTCTTGAGTTCAGTTGTACTCAAGTAGTGAGGATTCTATATGGTGTTGTTTCAATCACCCTCAAGGAACATTATACAATTTCTGTGTGGATGAGACCTGGACCGTTTGGCAGGAAGGAGGAGACTGTTCTTTGCAGCTTAGACAAAACTTTGTGAACTTGCCTGTGATGGGCATCTACTTCAGTGGTCCCTGAAGGTCAGCACCTTATCCTTCTTCCAAAGGTTCCCATAGGCTGTTGGGACACATTTTGTTCTGTGATCAAGGTACTGCACTGGTGTTTAGGTGTTTTGTTAGTTTTACTCTGTGGATATGATTGCATGTCTTTTTGTCCTATAAACCATTTTAAACTTGAGCCTGCATCTTTGGCCTCCAGGCTGGTGATAGCTTTAGTCAGTACTTAATGGGACTCCCCATGCCTGCAAGGGTTCATGCAAAATTGCTGGGTTTTCTTGAAATCACAAAGTTCCTGGGAAGCTGTCCTTTTGACCTTATAGTCAACCCTAGTTTCCATTGGAACCTGTGCCAGCTCATGAGGACCTTTTGTCTCAGGCGTTCAAATGGATAATTCAGTGACACTGCCAAGGCAAGACAACGTTGGATGAGACAGGTTATGTCTGTGCCTGGGACTGGGCCCTGCCAGGTACCCCAATCCAGGGCCACCTGTCCCAGAGTTCTACTCCCCCTCTACCCTTGATTTATCCCAGGGTTGAGAACAGTCCTCCTTTCCCCCTTTTGTTCCTTTCAGAGGATCCTCCATCTCTCCTGCCCATCACTAAGAAATCTTGCATAAGCTCTTCAGTGAATACAGACTTTTATCCAAGTTGGAAGGAGAATTTTGTACATGCAGCTTCTACTGGGTCATGCAAATACCTCTGAAGAAAGGAAATATAAAATTCTAAGACTAATATCCTAATATCTGGGTAGTTCCCTTCGTGGCTCAGTGGTTAACGAATCCGGCTAAGAACCATGAGGTTGCGGGTTCGATCCCTGACCTTGCTCAGTGGGTTAAGGATCCGACCTTGTCGTGAGCTGTGGTGAAGTTTGCAGATGCGGCTTGGATCCCGCGTTGCTGTGGCTGTGGCGTAGGCCGGCAGCTACAGCTTCTGTTAGACCCCTAGCCTGGCAACCTCCATATGCCGCGGGTGCGGCTCTACATAAAGGCAAAAAGACAAAAATAAAAAAAAAAAGTCTAATATCTGTGATTAAGGGCAGAGAAAAATGCACAAGCCAAAACACAGATTAATATTTCAATAAATTATTCTGTCACACTATCAAGCAATTAAACTGTAATCACATTTGAGGGAAATGGATTTGCATTTGTTTTTATTGTAAATTTTTTAGTAACAGCCTTATTTAGATATAATTACATACCACAGTTAACCTATTTATTGTGCACTTATTTATTTTTAAGAGTTAAAGGCAAGTTTAATTAGAGGACATAGCTGGAAAATTTCATGGATATTTTAAAGGGAATTTTTGAATACCTTCAAAGGTTTAAGAGGTTAATTGTGCTGGCATTTTTATTTTGTAAAATTTTAATAAATTATTATTTTATAGGATGTTATGGGATGTATGACAACATTAAAAGTTTTTATTAACATTAAAAGTTTTTAACTGAAAGGACAGGCTACAAAATTATAGATATGATAACACCTATAGGAAAATATGCATAGATAAAAAGGAGCAAAAAATTGGCTACTTTTGGATGGTCAGATTTAAGACACATATTATATTTTCCAGTTTTTCTGTTTTTCTTTTTTTTTATGGCCCCACCTGCAGCATATGGGTGCATATGCATATGGCATATTTTCTGTTTTTATTGAATATTATATTCCTCAACTAGTGTATAATCTTTTGGAATAACAAAGGAAATTTTATGAAATTTGGAATTTTCTCTTTTTTTTTTTGAAACATACAATGGGCACTGCTCATCAGTCCTGACTAGGGTTATTGGGGAGATCATAACTGATAACAATGAACTGCCTTGTGTATTGCTCGATAATTTACAAATTACATTCATGAACATTATCCATTTCATCAAGCAAAGAGGTAGGCATTTTCCTGAGGAAATTGTCAAAACTGGGGGAAGGCAAGGAAAGAATAAGGACATTTAAAAAAAGGACATTTTAAAAGAACTTGTGGGAGTTCCCTGGTTGCTCAGCAGTTAAGGATTTGCTGTTGTCACTACTTTGACTCAAGTTCAACCCCTGGCCCAGGAACTTCTGCATGCATGGGTGCAGCCAAAAAAAAAAAGAAAAAGAAAAAGTACTTCTAAGTGTAAGCAGTTGTGTCTGGTAGAAATGGCTGTCATCTGAGATGATGGGAGAGGAAAGGGGGTAGGGGTGAGGAGAACACAGAGCAATTACACTGGGCCGTCGCTGACCCAAGGGAAAAGGGGAATGAATGGGATTTGGGGGCATGGAATTTTTATACTTATTTCTATGCCTTTCTGTGGTATTTTCAGGTTAGCAGTTGTCTGCACAGAGATTGTTCCCAGAGGGAAAAAGAGGAGAGAGGAGTAAGAAATATCACTTGAATGCGAGTGAGTGTGAGACAAGGAAGGAGATGACCAAAGAGCTTATAAAGCAGGGGCATTTGTAAATCAGTTATTTAGTAAATCAGTAAGTCCGAAACACATTGAGGAGTATGTAAGATAGGTTTAGAAAAATGTCTTTACCATACAGTTTGAAGAGAATTGGAGTTTTACTTCTTTCATTATGAGTAGACTGTATTGACAGCAATAAAGGAGATGAAGTGAATGAAAAAAAATCTCTCTTGAAAGACATTTTACATTAAGATTATAAATGCTTTTAAAAAATGTACATACTTTGATATAAATGCTGGCTTCTATTTATAAATTTCTTTGTTTTGGAGTTCCCGTGGCAAAGCGGAACCAATCTGACTAGGCACCATGAGATGTGGCTTTGATCCCTGGCCTTGCTCAGTGGGTTAAGGATCCAGCGTGGCCGTGAGCTGTGGTGTAGGTCACAGATGGGGCTCAGATCTGGCTTGCTGGGGCTGTGGCATAGGCCAGTAGCTGTAGCTCTGATTCGACCCCTAGCCTGGGAACCTCCATATGCCATGCACTAAAAAAAAGAAAAAAAAATTCTTTGTTTTGAAGTTCCTACTGTGGTGCAGCAGGTTAAGGATCCAGGGTTGCCAGAGCTGTGGTGTAGGCTGCAGCTGTGGCTCAAATTCAGTCCCTGGCCCAGGAATTTCCATATGCTGTGAGTACAGCCAAAGGGGGGGGGTGTAAATAAATAAATTTCTTTTTTTTTTTTTAATTTTAGATTCCTTTTAAGCAAGGCTGTGAAAATTCAGAGGGAAAAATGTGTCACCTTAGTGACAATATCAGAATTATCATTAAGTTATCATAGGCTGTGTTTTTTTGTTCGTAAGAACTTTAAAATAACCATTATTAACTTTATCAGAATTTCTAGTACTCTAAATCACTTGAATGGAATGAATATTTTTTTGATGGTAAAGCAAAGTATTTGAAAAATGCCTAAATGCCATGACCTCAATGTAATGTTGTTGTAAGAAATAGTATATAGTCTGAATTATGGAGGTGCAATGCACTGGAATATATAACTTCTGCCTTTAGCACAGCCAGACTTTGGAAAACTCCAATCCCGATGTGTTGCAAAATTTCTGACATGAAAAATTCCATCAGTTCTTTCCAGGCTCAACTGGAGTCCATCCCCCTTAAGGAAGCCTCCCCAGACATTCAGGCCTGCAGTGACCTTGTGCTCATTTGAACGTACCACACCTATTAAGTGTTTCTGTAGGTTGACAGTTTTCACAGGCACCTCTAGTGCCCTTGTCACCTCCCTTTGACTTACCTCTGATTTCAGCTAAAGCTGTGGTAGAAGAGCCTGTGCCAGCTCAAACCCACCTCACTTGTGGGCATCCCAACTCATCCGCCTCAAGTTCCCTTGCTCATGGGTCTTTCACAAATACAAGGAAACTCATGCTGTGGACAAGCCAGACTGGAAGGATGGGAGAGTTATCGTTCTTTCACCTGCCGTGGATATTTCTAATCTATATGCTTCTTAAAGATTCTGGCAGAAATGAGCCCCCATTGCCTATAGCAATGACCTCTCAGTGGCATATTATATTGACTTTTCCTCTTTTTTCTCATGCATTTTTTTCAACTCCCTAACTTTTGCTTCCTGGGTCTGCCTGACCCAAGTCCTCCCTTGAGGTTCTGCTAAGAGTTATGCATTGTTCTTGTGTTTTAATTAAGTCAACCTTTTATCTTATTGATGTCTTGCTTCTACAGCTAGCTCGTAGTCTCCTGAGGAAAGAAAGAATTTCTTATACATCACATCATGCTTTGTACATAGTAGGCTTCTGTTAGTAAATATTTGTTAAATAAAAAGTCCAAGATGGTATATGGAAATACTATTCAATCCCTTTGAGAACTTCTGGTCACCCAGTGTCCAGATTCCTATAAAAACACTGGGGGTCAATCTGCATCGGTCTAGGAAATGGACATTTGACGTTCTTTATGTCTGCTGAACATCTGTACCCCTTCCTCATAAGATGGGCAGCTCTCATCTTAGGCACTGAAAATACTAGTGAATCACTTTCCAGGCCTCCCTTGCAGCTATGTCATAAATTCTGCCAATCAGATTCATGCACTCTGGACTGTGAGTCAAAGTCAGGATACGAAGGTGCAGGGACTACTCAAGAGTCCATCCTGGTATCAGGATAGTGGCTGTTGCAGTGGAAGCCATGTCTCAAAGCCTGTTCTTATGCATGTTTGGCACACTCTACCTAGCAGGATAGCCTTTAGTCCTGGTTCTTCAGACTGCCCAAGGAGTCTATGAGGTATTGGTCTTTCTTTCTTTCCTTCTTTATTTCCTTCTCTCTCTTTCTTTCTTTCTTTCTTCCTTTTTCCTGCCTTCCTTCCTTCCTTCCTTTAGCTTTTTAGGGCTGCACCTGCAGTACCTGGAAGTTCCCAGGCTAAGGAGGCTAGGAATCAAATAGGAGCTGCAGCTGCTGGCATACACCACAGGCACAGAAATGCAAGATCCCAGTCCCATCTGCGACCCACACCACAGCTTATGGCAATGTCAGATCCTTAACCCACTGAGTGAGACCAGGGATCGACCCCCCCACCCCATCCTCATTGTTACTAGTTGGGTTCGTAATCCCCTGAGCTATAATGGGAACTCCCTATTGCATATTTTTTAAGTTAAGTTGTTTTTTCTGAGTGTATTACCCAGCATGGCAATTTGTTGTTTCCTTCCTTCCTTCCTTCCTTCCTTCCTTCCTTCCTTCCTTCCTTCCTTTCTTTCTTTCTTTTTCCTCTTTCTGTCTGTCTGTCTGTCTTTCTCTCTTTTTAGGGCTGTACCTACAGCATATGGAAGTTCCCAGGCTAGAGGTCAAATCAGAACCATAGCTGCTGGCCTACACCACAGCCAACAGCCTTGCAGGATGTGAGCTGCATCTGCAATCTGCACCACCGCTCATAGCAATGCTGGATTCTTAACCCACTGAGCAAGGCCAGGGATTGAACCCTTGTCCTCATGAATACTAGTTAGATTCGTTACCGCTGAGCCACGATGGGAACGCCTTGTTGTTTTCTTTTTTATTTTTCTTTTTAAGGTCGTATCTACAGCATATGGAAATTTCCTGGCCAGGGGTCGAATCAGAGCTGCAGTTGTAGGCCTAGACCACAATCATGGTAACACTGGATCGGAGTTGCCTCTGTGATGTTGTTTTCAATAATACCTTTGATCCATTCTATATTTCCCAGGAGGCTTAAGAATAATTATTTTGGTTGCTGGTGGGAAATGGATAGCAAACTCCAATGTGTGTGTGTATGGGGGGGGGGGTGAAGAATACAAAATCTCCTGGGGAATTTTAATACATTCCACAAAAGTAAATGTTATACCTATGGACAATATCCGAGAAACATCCTTAGTCCTCATACAACCCAGCCCAACTTACGGCAAGCAAGAAAGTAGAATGTATTGGAAGCCGGAAGAATGTGATAGGGAGGGACACCTTGTAAAGCTACCATTTATTTTTTGTAATTGCTGCCAGATATTTCACAAACATAACACACACACACACACACACACCCCTTCAGTGAAGATAGTACAGCTGGCTCTTGAACAGTGTATGTTTGAACTGCACGAGTCCACTTATATGCTGGTTTTTTTAAGTAGTAACTAAATACTACAGTACTGCATAATCCCCTGTTGGTTAAATCTGTGGATGCAGAACCACACACACAGAAGGACCACAGAATTCAGAGAGCCAACTATAAGTTATATGCAGATTTTTGGCTGTGTCGGTGCCCCTAAACCTTGCTTTGTTCAAGGGCCAAATGTATTGCAAAATTCAAAAGACAGCCAACTATTAACATGCCTACCGTCTATAAGCTAGGAATATATACTTTAGCAGATGGGATTCACTCACATGTTGAGAAAAACGATATCTTTAATGAAAAAATAAATAGTAAAAGAACTGTAAGTAATAAAAGACTAGGCTATTTTGGACAATATTCCCTTTATCAGACAATCATGAAACAAATAAAGCAAATTCATGTTTATTAACACTTTTTTTAAAGCACATAGCTCAGTTTTTTTAAATCCTTACTTTTCCAAATGCCTGGTAGTGTCTACAGATTTTGCAAATATACTGGGGTTAACTTTCAGATTATCAAGTAATGAGTGTATTATGTTTTTAGAAAAAAAGTGTCAGACTCTACCTCATGTGATACTGAAAACATGGAAATAATGAAATAGCTAGGACTGGATAGAAAGGGGTAGTATAGAGGTGACTCTCTGATGTCAGGATGGGCAAGAACCCTCTTAAGATAAATCAATGCAAGAAACACTAAGAAAAAGATTGATTACATTTGATTATATAATCAAGATACTGACTATAAAAATTTTGAATTTCACAAAACTATCATAACTAAAATTAAAATAAAAAACTTCGATATATGAAAAATTGGTTAATAGCTATAGTATATGAGGAACTTTTAGAAATTAAAAGTAAAAAATATATTGATCTCAATTTTTTGAAAAACAGGGTACATATAAATAAATAACATAAAAAGGAATAAACATGAAAACATGCACATTACTAAAAATAAAAGAAATACAAGTGCTGGTAAATAGTATTTTCAACAACTAAATTGGCAATTGAAAAAAAAATTTGTTGACTGAATATGCATTGAAATGCTGTTCTCATGCTGGAATGCAAATTAGTGTATAGTTTTTAGAAGGAAATTTGACAATATTTTCAAAAAGCCATAGAAATATTTGTAAGTTTTGATCTAGTATATCCTCCCACTAATACCTTTTAAGGGAATAATGACAGATATACACGTATATCTGTAAGAATGTTTATCTTAATACTATTTTAACTGCAGAAAATTTAAAACTTCGTAAATGTCCAGATAACTTGATTAATATTTGATAGTGTATTTATGTGATGGAATAATAACCAATAAAAACTTGTTTTTAAAAGAGTAATGATATAGCAATATTCTCACAACATCCATTGAATGAAAAAAGCAGGGTAAAAAACGATGCATATGGGTTTTTTTCATTTGGTTTTTAAAATATTCATGGAAAAAGTACTAGAAATAACTACATAAAAATTTGAGCAGTTTTATCTCTAGTTAGTAAGATTTTGAATAATTTTTATTTTCTTTATGATTTTTGTGTTCTTTAAATAATTCTATAATTAATTACAGTATTTGAAAAATAATATCTTATTAAAAGAGCAAATTCTTCATTTTTTTCCCTACATGAAATAACACATTTAGTAGCATGATCTACTTTTAGTTGTATTAAGGAAGTAGAAACTATATTCATTTAGTTCATTTTAAGAATTTTTAAATTAAGTAGAGCAGGTATTAATGATACCAGTTAGGAGAGGAAGAAATTGAAGATCAGAGAGACTAGATGATTTGCAAGCATTCAGTTACTTGAACAGCAATTTTTTTTTTTTAGCATATAGTAATTACTGTGAATTGGATTAGGCATTTAGACATTAGAAATAAAAGATTAAAAATTGTTCCTGAGAGTGTGTTCTCTTATAGTAGGTGACATTATATAAAAATATGATATTTTCAATTAGTAGGAAAAGTGCTGGCAGAGGTATGCTGTGGGAACCACAGAGAAAATACTAGTTTCAACCATTGAAATCGCCAGTATTCAACTATTTTTGTCTTTGTTTTTTTGGCCATGCCTGCAGCATATGTAAGGGTTGAACCTGTGTCACAGCAGCAACTTGAGCCACTATAGTAACAACACCAGGTCCTTAACCCATTGTGCTACAAGGGAACTCCTCAACTACATTTAACCTACAAAAATAGCAATTTCATATGATTCATTCTAATACACTTAAACCAGAATGATGATGATGGCTAAGCTGAATCTTGTGGAGGAGAGAGGAAATTACTAGATGAAGCTGTGTTCATCGTTCAGGATTGAATCTGGAGAAAAAAATCATACAGTGAACTGAACAGGGAAACTTTTACATAAAGAAACAGGGTATCTGATTTAGGATAAACTGGCTAGTGAGAAGTAAAGAGAACTCTAAAGAAATAGCTGATATGAGAATAATCACTCCTAATCCTACCAATATACCCAGGGAAGAGCACCTTCTCCCCTCTACCCCAGATCTGGGATCCAGAAATGGTGGAGAGGTTGCTGTGACAGTCTCTGAGTTGCAGGAGGAAGTTGTTCCCAAGGAAGTATCTTGTAGAAGGCACTCTGCTGTGAAACAGCCGAAGTGGATGCTGGGGAAATATGCTAGCTGCTCCTTGCTGCCAACTGCCCTGCATTGAAGAGGCTGCCTGAGCTCCAAGAGCCTGGTGTTGGTGAAGTTAAAGTCATCTACACTGCAAGAGGTGGGTGCCTAGGAGGCCATGTGCAATATAGGAGCCAGACACTGGGGAAATCGTGAGTGCTGCAGGAGCCTGGTACTGGACAAACTGCTCGTGCCTGCTAAAGGAGTAGACTGGGAACTGGAAGGAAAATCTCTTCATCCTGCAGTGTCTCTCCACTACCCTCTGTTGACAATATTTAGCATTATGTCAATTGGCAAATAAAAACTACTTAAAAGGCTCAGCTGCACTTTTCTACAGTAAGCAATGAAGAGTGAGTGTGGCATTTGTAACTGGCATGGTGTGGAAAGAGTCTTCCAGTTAATGGAATAGCATGAGAGAAAACATGTAAAGAGGATTTCCATATCTGACAGCATGATAGACTAGATACCCAGATTGACAGTCCCACTATAAAACAAACCACCCCCCCCTTAATATTCTGGATTTAAAAAAATAAGAAACCGGGAGTTCCTTCTTTGACACAGTTTAAGAATCTAGTGTTGTTTCTGTGGTGACTCAAGTTATTGCTGAGGCATGGATTTTATCCCTGGCCTGGCACAGTGGATTAAGGATCTGGTGTTTCTGAAGCTATGGCATAGGTTTGCAGCTGTGGCTTGGATTTGATCCCTGGCCTGGGAACTTCCATATGCACAGGTGCAGCCAAAAAAGATTAATAAATAATTAAATAAATACATAATAAGAAACTCTTATCTAAATACATCAGTGAGATGGCAAGAAAATATGGAATACATAGGATGTCAAAACTAAGTGAAAGCATGAACTCGAACACTGAAATTGTCTTTCATTCTGGGAGGAATTGTCAGATCTTTTGATCGTGAATTTTTCAGGTCTTGAGGAGTATGAGAGACAAGATTAATTCCAAGGTCCTCTCAAACTGGGGAGTCTAATTTTGAAATTCTTACATTTCACTAGGATCCAAAATAGTCAGTGTGAAAGTTAACAACATTGGTGCGGAGTTCCTGCTGTGACGCAACAGGATCCATCTTGGGAGTGCTGGGGTGAAGGTTTGATCCCTAGCCCGCCATAGTGGGTTAAGGACCCAGCTGTGGCTTAGGTTGAGACTGTGGCCCAGATCTGATCCCTGGGCCAGGAACTCCATATGCCACAGGGTGGCCAAAAAAGAAAAACAAAAAACAAACCAAAAAAGCCAAAAAAAACAAAAAAGACGGTGAATCTGTATACTTTATCAGTATGGCAGTGAAATAAACCCACCCTACTCCCCATTTGTAAGGGAACTGAAAAGAAAATTGTAGTGTTTAAACTTTGGTACTGTTTAAAGGAGGAAAATGCTTTCCTCAGAATTCATAACCACAAGTCAACTCCTAAGGATCACAGCCCAAATTTATACTCCTCACATGGTCTGAAAAACTTCAAGGTAAATATTAAGTTTAAAGTGATACCAGGGGTTCCCATTATGGCTTAGCAGTTAACAAACCCAAATAGCAACCATGAGGACTCAGGTTCGATCCCTGGCCTCACTCAGTGGGTTAAGGATCTAGCGTTGCCGTGAGCTGTGGTGTAGGTTACAGACACGGCTCGAATCCTGTGTTGCTGTAGCTGTGGCTGACTTAGGCCGGCAGCTATAGCTCCGATTCAACCCCTAGCCTGGGAACGTCCATATGCCATGGATGCAGCCCTAAAAAGACATAAATAAATAAATAAATAAATAAATAAATAAATAAATAAATAAAGTGATGCCAAATTAGTACTGTCCTAGGGTTTGGAAAAAGTAAACACGAATCCTCTCAGAAAGAAGATGTATTCAGTCCAGGCCTACAGATCAATTCGAAGAATTACTGAATCACCATTAAAAATCACGAAATACCTGGGGAAGCACAGCCATGATGAGCAAGTACCAGCAGAATCAATAACCCACAAAAGCTTTACTATTTGAATTATTAACACAATTACTATGTTTAGTATGTTTAAAGATATAATCGACTAAAAGATGACCCAGCTAATTTGAAAATGAATCACACAGAACCTCTGGAAATGAAAAATACGATACTTGGAAAATAGTTCAATAGGTTGGTGTAAAAGCAGATTAGACACTGCTAAAGTCAGAATTAGTGAATTGGAAGACAGTACTGAAAATTCAGTAGAATATAGGACAGAGATATAAGGAGGCAGAAAACATGATGAGACATTGAGACACAATGATAGAGTGAGAAGATTTCACATACATTGAATTGGAATTCCAGAAAGAGATGAGAGATAGAATGTGAGAGGGGGAATATTAGAAGATTAATGGTAAAGACTCTCCAAAACTAAAGAAAACCATATATCTAAATATTCAAAATGCACATCAATTTCCAAACAGGATAAATTAAGGGGAAAAAACCACCTAGCCACCTTGTAGATAAATATAGGACCCCAACAGCAAGGAAACTTTAAAAAGTAGATTACCAAGAAAAGATAATTAGATTGAGAACAACCATGAAAGGGAAAAGAAAGTAGAATAATCTTACTGTGATAAAAGAAAATTACTCTCACCATAGAATTGCATGCCTATCAAAATATATTTTCAAAACCAGGGCAAAATGAAGACATTTTAGACAACCAAAGACAGAGTTTATAATTAACAATCCCTAACCTAAGGAATTGCTTAAATAGGTGCTTCAGATGGAAGAACGTGATTCCAAATCAATGGGTCTGTGATTCCAGATGAGGTGATAAAACAAAATGTAAACATATGGATAAATCTAAATAAATGTAACAAAAATAATTTCGAGGAGTTTAAAAAAGATATAGCAAAAATATGCAGCTCTAGACTATAAGGGATTATAAGAGTTAAAGTATTCTAGAGACCTTGTATTGTTCACAAAGATGATACAGATGTTGATTAATTTTAGATTTTTCTAAGTTAAATATTATGGCCAAATTTCTGTGGTAAATATAAAAGTAATGGAAATAGAGTGGGGTGGTCTGTATTTTCAGATTTTTCTTCTATGGTTATTTATAACCTAGGCGTTAAAAGGAATCTATCCAGGATTGGAGTTGATTGACTTCTATGAAAAAGTTCAGCTGTGTAAAGGGCTTTGTGATAGTTTGAGATGGGCTTCATCTGTATTTTTTCTTTTTATGATTCTCTCACTGGCCTTCTTAGTATGTCAGCTTCACTCTTAAAACAGTTGCAGCAATTCTAGAGATAACATATGTATGACTCAGACTCCAGAGCAAGAGAAAAATTCTCTTTACTCAACTAACAAACTGAAGTCAGACTTTATTATGACAGGACCCATACATAAACCAATCACTGGAGGGGGTGGTGTTATGTACAGATTCTTAGGCTTCAGTTACACAATCCTCACTAGGCATCTGACTGGGCAGTCCATTAAGCTGAAAGAAAATAAGACATCAGTTTTGAGGATTAGCATCCCTCTATTGATTATTTACCTCCTGTATGCTTATGGATGTTTTGTTAGTTCTAAATCTCAATTTATAAACTTTTAAAATAATTTGAGGAGTCCCCATTGTGGCTTAGTGGTTAACAAACCTAACTAGCATCCATGAGGATGGAGGTTTGATCCCTGGCCTTGCTCAATGTGGTTAAGGATATGGCGTTGCCGTGAGCTGTGGTGCAGGTCACAGATGTGGCTTGAATCCCACGTTGCTGTGGCTCTGGTGTAGGCTGGCAGCTACAGCTCCAACTGGACCCCTAGCCGTGGAATATCCATATGCTACAGGTGCAGCCCTAAAAAAGACAAATAAAAAAATAACTAAAATAAAATAATTTGGATATTAAACCAAACTCACATTTCTGTGATAAATCCTGCTTCGTTGTGATGTAATACCCTTTCCGTTCATGGCTGGATTTAACTTGCTAATATTTTGTTGAGAACTTTTGAATCTGAGGGATTTTGTTTTGTACTTTTCTTGTAATATTTCTCTCTGGTTTTGGTATCAGAATGAGTTGGTAAGTATCCCCTTCTCTTCCTTTATTTTCTTAGAAAGTTTTTATAAATTTGCTATTATTTTTAAAATATTCAGTAGAATTCACCAGTGAAGCCATCTGGACCTGCAGTTTTCTTTGAGAATACATGTAAATAACAGGATTCTAGTTATAAGGACGTTGGATGATTCAGATTTTCTATTTCTTCTTTTGTTAGTTTTGTTCATTTATTTCCCTCGAGCAATTTGTTCATTTTATATAAGTTGTTGGAATTGTTGACACAAAGTTAACTTTTCTGTATATCTTCTTAATATCTGTAAGATCTATTTTGATATTTTCTCTTTCATAATTTTCTGACCTAATGATACATTTTATTTTTCCCCATTACTTAATGAATTTTATTATAATTATAGGTATACAAAAATCATCACAACTCAATTTTTATAGCATTTCCATCCCAAACCCTCAGTGCATCCCCCCCACCCCCCAACTTGTCTCATTTGGAAACCATAGGTTTTCCAAAGTCTGTGAGTCAGTATCTGTTCTGCAAAGAAGTTCATTGTGTCCTTTTTTTGGTTTCCAAATGTAAGTGGTAGCAGTTGATGTTGGTGTCTCATTGTCTGAATGGTTTCACTTTGCATGATAATATCTAGGTCCATCCATGTTGCTATAAATGTTGTTATTTCATTGTTTTTAATGGCTGAGTAATATTCTATTATGTTTATGTACCATATCTTCCCTATCCACTTCTCTTTTGATGGGCATTTAGGTTGTTTCCATGTCTTGGCTATTGTATAGAGTGCTGCAATGGACACTGGAGTACATGTGTCTTTTCGAGTCATGGTTTTTTCTGGATAGATGCCCAGGAGTGGGATTGCTGGATCAAATGGTAATTCCATTTTGAGTTTTCTGAGGAATCTCCATACTGTTTTCCACAGTGGTTGCACCAATTTGCATTCCCACCAACAGTGTAATAGGGATCCTCTATCTCCACACCCTCTCCAGCACTTATTGTTTGTAGACTTTTTGATGATGGCAGTTCTGGGTGGCATAAGGTGGTACCTCATAGTGGTTTTAATTTGCATTTCTCTTAATAATGAGTGATGTTGAACATCTTTTCATGTGTTTATTTGCCATCTGTATGTCTTCTTTGGAGAATTGTCTGTTTAGATCTTCTGCCCAGTTTTTGATGGGATTGTTTGTTTCTTGGTATTGAGTTGTTGGAGGTGTTTCTAAATCTTGGAAATTAATCCCTTGTCAGTCAATTCATTTGCAAATATTTTCTCCCATTCTGTGGGTTGTCATATCGTTTTGTTTAGGGTTTCCTTTGCTGGGCAGAAACTTTGAAGTTTCATTAAGTCTCAGTTGTTTATTTTTGTTTTTATTGTCATTACTCTAAAGGTGGATCTGAGAAGATGTTGCTTTCATTTATGTCAGAGAGTGTTTGGCCTATGTTTTCCTCTAAGAGTTTTATAGTATCTGGTCTCATATATAGGTATTTAATCCATTTTGAGTTTATTTTTGTGCATGGTGTTAGGAAGTGCTCTAATTTCAGTTTTTTAATGTGGCTGTCCAGTTTTCCCAGCACCACTTATTGAAGAGGCTGTCTTTTCTCCATTGTATATTCTTGCCTCCTGTGTCATAGATTAGTTGACTGTAGGTGTGTGGGTTTAATTCTGGGCTTTCTATTCTGTTCCACTGATCTGTATTTCTGTCTTTGTGCCAGTACCATATGGTTTTGATGACTGTAGCTTTGTAGTATAGTGTAAAGTCAGGGAAGCTGATTCCTCCAGATCCATTTTTCTTTTTCAGGATGTTTTTGGCTATTCTGGGTGTTTTCTGCCTCCAAACAAACTTTAAAATATTTTGTTCTAGTTCTTTGAAAAATGTCCTTGGCAATTTGATAGGGATTGCTTTGAATCTGTAGATTACCTTGGGTAGTATAGTCATTTTGATGATATTGACTCTTGCAATCCAAGAGCATGGTATGTCTTTCCATCTATTCATGTCATCCTTGATTTCTTTCATCAGCATCTTAGAGTTTTCAGAGTACAGGTCTTTTGTCTCTTTAGGCAGGTTTATTCCTAAGTATTTGATTCTTTTTTATGTGATAGTAAACGGGCTTGCTTCCCTAATTTCTCTTTCTGATCTTTCATTGTTAGTATATAGAAATGCAGTTGATTTCTTTGTATTAATTTTGTATCATGCGACTTTGCCAAATTCATTGAGGAGCTCTAACAGTTTTCTCGTAGTCTTTAGGATTCTCTAGGTATAGTAGCATGTCATCTGCAAATGGTGATAGTTTTGTTTCTTCCTTTCCAATTTGGATTCCTTTTATTTCCCTGATTGCTGTGTCTAGGACTTCCGAAACTATGTTGAATAGCAGTGGCGAGAATGGACATCCCTGTCTTGTTACTGATCTCGGCGGGAATTCTTTCAGCTTTTTACCATTGAGAATGATATGAGCTCCGGGTTTGTCATAGATGGCCTTTATTATGCTGAGGTAGGTTCCCTCCATGCCCACTTGCTGAAGGGTTTTTATCTGAAATGGGTGTTGGATTTTTTCAAAGGCTTTTTCTCCATCTGTTGAGAGGATCATGTGATTTTTATTCTTCAGTTTTTTAACATGGTGTATTACACTGGTTGATTTTCGGATATTGAAGAATCCTTGCATCCCTGGGGTAAATCCCACTTGATCATGATGTACAGTCTTTTTAATGTATTGCTGGATTTGGTTGGCTAGTATTTTGTTGAGTATTTTTGCATCATCAGTGAGATTGGCCTGTAATTTTCTTTTTTTGTGGTATCTTTGTCTGGTTTTGGTATCAGGGTGATGGTTGCCTCATAGAATGATTATGGGAGTATCCCTTCCTCTGCAATTTTTTGGAATAGTTTCAGAAGGATAGATGTTAGCTCTTCTCTAAATGTTTGATAGACTTCACCTGTGAAGCCATCCAGTCCTGGACTTTTTTATGTTGGAAGTGTTTTAATCACAGTTTCAATTTCAGAACTTGTGACTGGTCTATTCATCTTTTCTATTTCATCTTGGTTTAGTCTTGGATGATTGTACTTTTCTAAGAATTTGTCCATTTATTCTAGGTTTTCCATTTTATTGCCATATACTTGCATATAATAGTCTCTTATGATCCTTTGTATTTTTGTGATGTCTGTTGTTACTTCTCCTTTTTCATTTCCAATTGTATTGATTTGTGTCCTCTCTCTCTCTCTCTCTCTCTTTTTTTTTTTTTGTCCTTTTGCCTTACCTAGGACCGCACCCACGGCATATGGAGGTTCCCAGGTTAGGGGTCTAACAGGAGCTGTAGCTGCTAGCCTTCGCCACAGCCACAGCAACGCGGGATTCAAGCCGCATCTGCAACCTACACCACAGCTCAGAGTAACACCAGATCCTTAACCCACTGAGCAAGGCCAGGGATCGAACCCACAACTTTATTGTTTCTAGTTGGATTCCTTAACCACTGAGCCACGACAGGAACTCCTGTCCTTTCTCTTTTTTTCTTGGTAACTCTGGCTAGGGATTTGTCAATTTTGTTGATCTTTTGAAAGAACCAACTTTTAGTTTCATTGATCTTTTCTATGGTTTTCTTTGTTTCTATTTCATTGATTTCTGCTCTGATCTTTATGATTTCTTTTCTTCTACTAACTTTAGGTCTTGTCTGTTCTTCCCTCTCTAGCTGCTTTAGATGTAAAGTTAGGTTGTTTATTTGAGCTTTTCCTTGTTTCCTGAGGTAGGCTTGTATTGCTATAAACTTTCCTCTTAGAACTGCTTTTGCATCCCAGAGGTTTTACAGAGTCATACCTTTGTTGTCATTTGCTTCTAGGTCTTTTTCAATATCCTTTTGATTTCTTCAGTGATCCATTGGTTGTTTAGTAGCATGTTGTTTAGTCTCCACGTGTTTGTATTTTTGGCCGTTTTTTTCTTGTTGTTGATTTCCGGTCGTATAGCATTGTGGTCAGAGAAGATGCTTGAAATGATTTCAATTTTCTTAAAGTTACTGAGGCTTGATTTGTAGCCTAGGATGTGAACAATCTTAGAGAATGTTACGTGCACACCTGAGAAGAATATGTATTCTGTTGCTTTTGGATGGAATGTCCTATGAATATCTATTAAGTCCAGCTGATCTAATGCTTCATTCAGGAACTGTGTTTCCTTATTGATTTTCTGTCTCGATGACCTGTCCATTGCTGTAAGTGGGGTGTTAAAGTCCCCCACTATGATTGTGTTCTTGTTGATTTCTCCTTTTAAGGTTGTTAGCAGTTGCCTTATATATTGTGGTGATCCTGTGTTGGGTGCATAGATATTTAAAATTATTATATCTTCTTCTTGGATTGATCCTTTGATCATTATGTAGTGCCCTTACATGTCTCTTAAAATGTTCTTCATCTTAAAGTCTATTTTGTCTGATAGGAGTATTGCTACTCTGGCTTTCTTTTGATGCCCGTTTGCATGGAATATTTTCTTCCATCCTCTCACTTTCAATTTGTATGTGTCTCTAGAAGCGAAGTGGGTCTCTTGAAGACAGCATATATATGGGTCTTGTTTTTATGTCCATTCAGCTAGTCTTTGTCTTTTGGTTGGGTGGGGCATTCAGTCCATTAACATTTAAGGTAATTATTGAAATATATGTCCTTATTGCCATTTTATTAACTGTTTTGGGTTTTTGTGGCTCTTTTTTCTTCCCTTATTCTCTTGTTGTCTCCTCTCACAAATGACTATCTTTAATGTTGTATTTGAGTTGATTTTTCTTATTTGTGTATCAACTGTAGATTTTTGGTTTGCAGTTACCCTGAAGTTTTTTTTTTGTCTTTTTGCCTTATATGTAGAGCCACACCCACGGCATATGGAAGTTCCCAGGCTAGGGGTCTAATAGCAGCTGTAGCTGCTGGCCTTCACCACAGCCACAGCAACGCGGGATCCGAGCCACATCTGCAACCTTCACCACAGCTCACGGCAACGCCGGATCCTTAACCCACTGAGCAAGGCCAGGGATCGAACCCACAACCTCACGGTTCTTAGTCGGATTCGTTAACCACTGAGCCACGAAGGGAACTCCACCCTTAAGTTTTGATATAGGAGTCTGTATATAAATAAGATTGTTTTAAGTTGTTGGCTTCTTTATTACAAGTGCATCTCTGGTGTCCTGCATTTGTGCTCTCTTCTCGTGATTTCTGATTTTGGTAGCACAGTTGTGCATGGATGATTTAGTATCTTTACTGTATATACACCTTTACTGGTGAGGCTTGTCATTTGTGGTGTTTTTGTTTCTGGTTGTGGCCTTTTCTTTTCTGCCTAGAGAAGTTCCTTTAATATTTGTTGTAAAACTGTTTTAGTGATGCAGAAATCTCTTAGCTTCTGCTGATCTGTAAAGGTTTTGATTTCTCCTTCAAATCTGAATGAGAGCCTTGCTGGATAAAGTAATCTTGGTTGGAAGTTTTTTCCTTTCATCACGTTAAGTATATCATGCCACTCCCTTCTGGCCTGCAGAGTTTCAGCTGAAAAATCTGTTGATAACCTTATCACGATTCCCTTGTATGTCATTTGTTTCTTTTCCCTAGCTGCTTTCAGTATTTTCTCTTTGTCTTTAATTTTGGTCATTTTGATTAATAAGTGTCTCGGGGTGCTCCTCCTTGGGTTTGTTTTATATGGTACTTGTTGCACTTCCTGGATTTGTGTGAGTGGTTTCCCATATTAGGGAAGTTTTCTGCTATTATCTCTTCAAATATTGTTTCTGTGTCCTTCTCTCTCTCTTCTCCCTCTGGCACCCCTATAATACAGATATTGGCGCACCTAACATTATCCCAGAGTTCTCTGAGACTCTGCTCATTTCCTTTCAATCTTTTATCTCTTTTGTATTCCACATTAGTGATTTCTACTAATCTGTCCTCTACCTCGCTTATTCGTTCTTCTGCCTCCTGTATTCTACTGTTGGCTGCTTCTAATAAATTTTTTATTTCAGTTATTGTATTTTGGATCTCTTCTTGCTTAATTTTTACATCTCATATTTCATTGCTCAGTGTTTCCTGTAAATTATCAATCTTTGCCTCCAGTTTATTTCCAATGTCTTGCATCATCTTCAGCATCAACAGCCTAAAAAGTCTCTTTCTGGGAGGCTGATAATCTCATTACTAGGCTGTTTTTCTGGAATTTTTTCTTTCTCCCTTATCTGAGTTATATTTTTCTGTCTTTTCATTTTTATAGGTTTTTGGTGTGGTGTCCTTTTTGCAGACAGTAGAGTTGTAGCCTCTCTTTCTTCTGGTGTTTGCCTCCCCTGTGGCTGAAGTTGGTATGGCAGGGCAGCTTGCTGTTGGCTTCCTGATGGGAGGGACTGGTGCCTGCCCATTGGTAGGTGGGGCTGCTTCATATCCCTCTGGTGAGTGGGGCTTTGTCTGTGGGTGAGATTAGAGGTGGCTGTGTGCTTGAGGGGTCCTTAGGCAGCCTGTTTACTGATGGGTGTGGCTGTGATCCCACCTGGATTATTGTTTGGCCTGGGGCTTCTCAGAGATGATGGAAGGGGCCAGCATTTCCCAAAATAGCCACCTCCAGAGAAATGCAGGCTGATGAATATTCCCGAGAGCTTTGCCTCCAATGTCCTTCCCCCACAACAAACCACAGTCACCCCTGTTTTCTCAGGAGATCCTCCAATAATTACAGTCGTGTTCCACCCAGATTCCTATGGAGACTTTGCTTTTCCCTGGGACCCAGTGCACGTAAAATCTGTTTGCGTCTTTCAAGAATGGGGTCTCCATTTTCCCCAGTCCCGTGATGCTCCTGCACACAAGCCTCACTGGCCTTCAATGCCAGATGCTCCGGGGGCTCTCTCTCCCTGTGCCAGATCCCCAGGTGTGGAGAACTGACGTGGGGCTCAGAACTCTCAGTCCTGTAGGTGAGTCTCAGTGATACAGTTACTTTCCAGTCTGTGGGACTTCCCACCCAGGAGCTATGGGGTTGCTTATATCACATAATCGCCCCTCCTACCTCCCGATGTGGTCTCCTCCTTGTCTTCTGGAGTAGAATATCTTTTTGAAAGATTCCAGTCTATTTGGTTGAAGGTTGCTAGGCATTTGTTTGTAATTTTATTGTTTTTGTAAGAGAAGTTGAGCTCTAGTCCTTCTTTTCCGCCATTTTAATCCAATCTGTTAGAAACATCCCATCTTGCTGGAATGGGCCTGCCCAGTCATCAGTCAGACGATGCTTGTGGGGAAGGTGGCATCTTCCTTCTCCTCTGTGCTTAGCCCAGCTGTACTGGCTCACATGGAGTGGCCTCAAGATGAGAGTTCCTGGTGGGACACCACAGCACCTGGACACCTCAGCTCCCACGTGTGTGCAGGACACCCCATCCAAGATGGCAGCCCTCTTTCATTTTTGATATTGGTAATTTGTGTTGTTTTCTCTTTTTGAAAGTTTTCAAATAATTTGAATAATGATACACACCCCCACATTGTATAATTATAAATGACAAGAAACAAATGATGTAATGAGGCTTAAGTTACCACTTGTAGATTTAGTACCAAGGAAATCTAAGAATATTGGGGCTTCTTGAAGTTGAAAGGAATTAAATATTACTTAATCGATGGTAGTAATATACACTTGGTCATGATAACTCAAAATAGGATTCTTACCCCAGGATAGTTGTTAAATTAATAAATGGATTAGTATCTATTGCAGAGTGTAGAAAACTAGATTGATACTAGATGAATATTCATAGAATTCACTGTAATTTGATCAGTCCTCCACAGTGCCACATATATTTTTCTGAAACACAAAGATTTTTTTTAATTCCTAAATTAAAAACTTTCAGTGGTTTTCCATTGTCTTTATGATCAATTTGAATGCCATGTAGTGGCATGAAAGGTTTTTTATACCATGGTCACATCTTATTTATTCCTCGTTATGTCTTACCTCCTTCTCCAATATATTGCACACCTCCTAGAAACATTCCTTTTAGTAATTTAACTATTTTGCCTCAGGTCACCATACGCATGTTGTTTTCTTTTGACTTAATTTTTCTTTCTTCCTTCAAGGCCATACTCAAAGGTCACATCATGTGCTTTTTCTCTTGACTCACTTCCAAAATAATTTAGAGTCTTTTTCAGTCCTCCTGTGGCATTTGTCCATACCTTTAGTCTGCTATGACATGTGTCACAGTTAATCGGGTTTACATGTGTTAGTGGCTGCTGCCTAACAAATAGAAGCTGTTCGAGGACAGTGACTGTCCTATTCATTTCAGTACTCCACAGTACTTGCACAGTGCTGCAAGTATTGTAGGCACTCCGCAAATGTTACATGATGCAAAGACACATGATAATTCCATAGTCCAAAATCACAATCTTACTTTCAGAATAAATCAGAATTTTACAAAGGAAGATACTGTACTTTGGCCTGGAAAAACACCACCAGTCTGAATTAACTAACTTACAAATGTGAGTCTTTTTTCCATAAGGGAGAAAAACCCAAGTGTAATTTCAGCTGGGAAAGGATTATCATTTTCATGTACAAAAGAAACTACACTCATCAAAACAATTATAAAATAATTGGAGGTTATACTTAGCTACTGAATGAACAGCACGAGTATACTGTTAATTTTGCAGGTCAACGTTATGACCTCAGATGTGAGTTTGCAAATGGATTAATGCTGCATCATAAATGTAATCCTAAGAACGTGCTGGAAAATTGCTACAAGGTGGACTGGGACAGAGACATGGTAGTATCTTTAAAGTCTACCAATAAACTAGACATTTTGGCTCTTTGATAGGCCTATAAAATTGTAGTGCGTATTAGTATTCCCATTTTGCTAAGCATAAATATTATAAGATATACACAGAAGGGAAGCAAATATGTAGGTTAGATTAAGAAGCCAAAGGAAAAGTGACATTTATAGCACATCGAAGTCGTGAAATCACCATCTCAGTGACTCCTTTTAATTATCAGTTGTTCAAGGACATACACTGAGTTAAATAGTTTAAGGAACTACATTTATCATATGTTTGTATTAGTTTCAAATGTAATATTTCTATAAATAACAAAGCCTTTTCTCCTTAACGTGGTACATTATTATAAATCACACTAAAGCACAGTGTTCTACCTTTTACCCAGACAAGCAAAACTAAAGAACATGATATATACTCCTATGAGTAATAGTGGTTCATTACAGTGTTACAGTGCAATCTGAGGGATAAACACCTACTCCCATCACACGGAGAATCATCTTAATAAGACATGTTAGCGATGACAGTCGTTTATTCTTCATACAGGCTTCTTGGAGATTTGACCCTCCATAATGTGAGAAGAGATAAACCTTTATATCATATAGTCCCCCAGAAATAGTGCATGAGATGCTTGAGGAAGGGATTTGACCCCGAGACTCTTAATGGCCACAGAATCTAGACGTATAAGGTCATATGGACACGGATGCCACCACTTAGGGGCATTCATTATAGGCTATGTATGTTTGATAAACAGGCAGGGAGCACTGAAAGAAAGATCATGTGGCTTTGGAAAGAGGGAGAGCTGAAGAAATAAGCAGCCATGGACTCTGAGAGCATTCTAGTTCTTAGTCCATTCCAGCTGTGAGAATCAGTGATTTTTCCTGCCCTTGGATTCTGCAATTTCCTTGGATTTGCTCTTCACTTAGTCTTTCTCCAGCATGCCTGTTTCTTATAATCAAATGGTCCTTGAACATCAGGACAGAAAGTTAAACAATATATTAGTAAATGTCCATATATTTTAATGTTTTAAGATCTGATTAAGCTGACAAATACAAATAAAATTTATCTATTAAAATGCTTTCAACATAACAAGATTGCCAAATATTTTCAGCATGTTTATTCTTTACTGAGGTTTAGGATGTAAGGATTTAGAGTTTGTAATATTCCTTCAGATCAGCTTTGAGAATTGTAAATCAGTGAGTTGTGTTTTAATAAAACAGGCAGTGGGCTAGATTTGGCCTCTGACCATGATTTACTGACCCCTGGACCAAAAAATTATCAACCCCTGGGCCTAACCAACTTCTAGGTTTAGTGTTAGTTTTCCACTGATTATTTGAAATCTTATAAATTCATTCAGTATTTTTCAGACTCATGTTTTTTTAGTTTATAAAATGCTGTTTTGATAATAATTCTAATTGGCCTTGTAGAGTTTAATGAAGAATATTTAATTAATCAGATCAAATGAGATTAACTGTAATAAAGTAGCAAATACAGTGCTTGGTTCTGGATTTATTCAGAAATATTGTCTGTGTCAGACTTTGTTGTAAGCACTGGAGCGATATGGGGGGGAAGTATTAATAAGAAGTATTATTATTTATGGGAAGTGGACGGAACACTGGAGAGAAGATCGTAAACTCTATACATTTCACTGACCGATCACCTATTAAATAGGAAGCTTTTAAAAATTTAAAATACTGATAAATTTAATTAACTTCCAGGAGCTATAAGTAGCCCTGTAATAAGAGAATAAAAAAAAAATCACACTCTAATTGCTGATAAATACAATTTAGCATCATGTTCTTTATAAAAGATGTGTTTAATATGTAAGGAAAATATGTTTTTTTGCTTCTTTGATAACATAAAAAACTACCATTCCAACCTGTCAATTTATACGCATTCTATCCCGAATAAAGAATCTTACGGCTGTGTGCTAGATAGAGTCTAGATAGCTTTAGTTAAGTTTCTAATAAAGTCTTGACTGGTGAGACTAAGGATATAAAAGGATCAGGAAGCCACAAGCCTCCCTCCTGTGTTTCTTGCAGATAAAGGTCAAGGGTCGCATGACAGAGAAAGGCTTATATCATTGTTCTCTTAACACAGACCTCAGTTACCTTCCAGATTACAGCTAGAGTTATAGCAGATAAGATAAAGGAGTTATCCTAGGCACTATAGAACAACAAGCTTCCTGAATCCAAGAAATCCTCACCCCTGTGTGCTCCAAAGTTATGGGATTCTTGAAACATCAGTGTGTTTTCTGGCACCTTTGTTAAGAGTTCAAGGTTTTATGTGAATCATGGTATTCCTTTTAGCCTCTGCAGAATCCTGAGGGGAAAACAGCGGAGATGAAAGAAAAAAAGGGAGGTTACTTCTGTTTTGCGAAAGAGGAAAATTTAGTCACAGATTTCATTTCTGATGGGAACCATAAACTGCTCTGCCCTGATGATGAACCTTCAGTTAGGCTGCTGTCTGTCTTAAACCAGTCACCTGAGGCGCTGGCCAGGCAGCTGTTGGGAAATGCTCTGAAAGGCTTTGATGCTTGCTTCTTTCTCTTCCATTTAGAAACACAAATTGCTCTCAAAAGAGGTCTCTGGTTAGCTAGACTCTAGGCTAATATATCTGGTCGGCGCAGCAGCTTAAATACCTGGTGGGATCATTAAAAATGCGGACTCCTGAGCCCTACCCCAGTCCCACTGAATTAGAAGCTCTGAGGCACGTGCGCTTGTGTGTGTGTGTGTGTGTGTGTGTGTGTGTGTGTGTGTGTAGAGTTGGTGGATGGAGGGGTTATGGGAGTATCCAAGATTCTGCATTTTTTTTCTAGGTTTCCCAGTTGATTGTTAAGCAAAGTAAATATAAAGGCTACTTTCCAGAAATGCTTTTCTTTTTTCTGCTCTTTCTTCTTTTCTGTGTTTTTTTTTTTTTTAAGGCTGCACCCAGGGCATATGGAAGTTCCCAGGCTAGGGGTCGAATTGGAGCCGCAGCTGCTGGCCTACACCACAGCCACATCAATGCCAGATCTGAGCTTAGGTTGTGACCTATATAAACCACAGCTCATGGCAACAACAGATCCTTAACCCACCTAGTGGCGCCAGGGATTGAACCCGAATCCTCATGAATACTAACTAGTTCCTAACCCACTGAGCCACAACGAGAACTCCATATTTTGTTGGCTTAACCCTGTGTTAAGAGTTGTAATATACTGGATGTTTCCCAAGTCCTACCTACACTTCTCAGACTAAGAACAAAGTCTTAGCGATGGAATCTAACCCCTTGTGATCTTGATACAAGGTGCCGCGTAGTCCTACTGTTGTCTGACTGGCAGTTCTTTGGTTATTTGTACCATGGTCATTAATTCAGCAAGTGCTTTTTGGCTTCTTCCATGTGTGAAGCATTCTGCTCCTTGTGGAAAGGATAGAAGAGACTGATGAGGCATGTTTCCTACCCTCCAGCACAAGTTCTAGTACGTGAGGCTATATAATTAGGGGTTAAGTATGTGAGCACAAATACCTCTCCTCAGATCAAATCCTTTCTGTCTTTTACTGGCTGAGTGACTTAGGGCAAATTGTTCTGTGTGCCTCTGTTTCTTCATCTGTAAAGTGAAGATAATGAGTGGGTGCATTCAGGAGAATACTCTGTATATAGTAAGCATGAAAATGTTAGTTGTTATTCCATATGCAGAATTCTGGCCCACAGCCCAAACTCCTGAAGCAGAATCTCTGGGGGCTTGGCCACATGCAGTTTACCAAGCTCCACAGGTGATTTTGATATACTTTAGAACAAGTGTTTCTCAACACATTTTTCATTATTGCCCCTCTTAGGAAACATTTTTAGACCTGTTTTTCCATCATTGATCTCTCCCCATGAAATGTTAGTGCCATGGATGTGTGTATTATATATCTGCTTATATATTTGGGCCTTTTGAAGGATGACAAACCATTGTAATATCTAAGATTTTTGTACCCTAACACCACCCAAGCACCAATTTGCCCTGTCTGTTGAGAACACACGCTTTAAAATGGTGGGTTCTCAATCTTGGCTGCACATTATAATGAAGTAAGGAAGTGTCTAAAAAATACCTGTGCTTGGGACACACCCTCAGACCGGTTAAAATAGAACCTCTAGGGGTGAGACCCAAATAACAGTATTTTTTTAAAGATCCCCAGATAATCCCAAAATTCAACAAAAGCTTGAAACCCACTGCTTTAATCTCCTGACAGGAGATTAAAATCTGGCTGTTGGAGTTCCCGTTGTGGCACTGTGGTTAACGCATCTGGCTAGGAACCATGAGTTGCGGGTTCAATCCCTGGCATCGCTTATGGGTTGACGATCCGGCATTGCCATGAGCTGTGGTGTAGGTCACAGACACAGCTCGGATCTGGCATTGCTGTGGCTCTGGCGTAGGCTGGCAGCTACAGCTCCGATTAGACTCCTAGACTGGGAACCTCCACATGCCATGGGTGCGGCCCTAAAATGACAAAAGACCAAAAAAAAAATAATAAGAAAATAAAAAAATAAAAATAAAATCTTGTTGCTAAATAGGACCTACAAACATGAATATAAACAATGCAGAAATGAAGGGACCAGTGAGTGCTACAGTACTCAGAAAAAGGGGAAACTAATACATGGTCGTTCTAATTAGAAGCAGCTTTGTGACCTAGGCTTGGAATCTGAGCAGGATCTGGAAAAGGGGATGGAAGAGAAAATTCAATTGTGGAAATAAATAACACGGCCAAAGGTATAAAAAGGACACAGGGTGTTGGGTGATGTAGTGGATTTAATGGTGATGTCCCCAAAGATATGTCCACCTGGAATCTTATTTAAATAAAGGATCTCTGTAGATATAGTTGAGCTTAAGATCTCAAGGTGAGATCATTCTGGATTAGGGTGGGCCTAATAGACAAGTGTTTTTAGAAGGGAAGTAGAGAATACTCAGAGAAAACGATGTAAAGACAGAGGCAGAGATTGGAAAGGGACATATACTCAAGCCAAGGAACATGAGGGATTGCCAGTAACATCGGAAGCTGGAAGAGTCAATGAAGCCTTCTCCAGTAAACTCTTAGTGGGGAACACAACCCCACTGAAACCTTGATTTTAGACTTCTGGCTTCTAGAACTGTAAGAGAACAAATTTCTGTTGTTTTAGACCACCTAGTTTGTAGAAATTTGTTACGGCAGCCCTAGGAAACGAATACAGGTGACAATGAGGAAACCACTCCGATAGAGTAAAGGGATTGTAATAGGAGTGGAAAATAAAATGGGAAATATAGGGTGGGTCCAAACAGGAAAGCCATTGTTTGCACAATATACTGCCTGCAATGAGGACAATTAGAGGTCTGAGAATAGAAAGTGCAATCTGACAAAACCAATGTTACTGGATTATTAATCTAGTAATTAATATAGTTTAACCTGCAGGGAGTAAATAGGAAAAACACTTAACAATTATGATAAAATTAGTAAGGAAGTAAATAAGAAATGTCTGGATTACTAAGATGGCTTCAGAAAGAAAAATAATGATCGATGCAGTGGAGTTCATAGGAAGAACAAGGAAGACCTTAATACCTAATCTGTATGACCATGAAGAAGCGTAATGTTTTAATGATGACTTTGAGTAAATTATGTGTATTCTGTCTAGAATCAAACAATTCATTGGCTTTTACTTTTTTAAAATTTACTTTTCTGTTTAATAACTTCATTGAGGTATATTTTACATATAAAATTTACCTGTTTCAAGTATACCCGTCAGTAATTTTTAGTACCTTTATCAAGTGGTACAACTATCACCATAAATCAGTTTTAAAACATTTTCATCCTCCTAATAAGATCCCTCATAACCATTTACAGTTAATCCTAGCTAGTACCCCCAGTCACAGGCAAACACTGTTCTACTTTCGCTATAAATTTACGTTTTTTGGAAATTTTATAAAAATGGAATCTCAAAATATATAGTCTTTTTGTCTGGATTTTTTTGGAAATTCTGGATTATGTTTTTGAAATTTGTCAATCACATGGTTCCTTTTTATTGCTGAATAGTATTCCATTGTATGGCTAGACCACTTTTTATGTATCCATTCACTAGCTGATGGACATTTGGGTTGTCTTTGTGTGGACATATGTTCATTTCTCTTGAGTAGGTATCTAGGAGTAGAATTATTGGATTGTGTAGGAATTTTCTGTTTTTAAGAATCTTTTAAAGAAACTGCCAAGTTGTTTTCTAAAGTAGCTGTATTATTTACATTCCTTTTTTTTTTAATGGCCATATCTGTGGCATTCGAAAATTCCCAGGCTAGGGGTCAAATCGGAGCTGCAGCTGAGAGTTCTATACCACAGCTACAGTAGCACCCGTTCTGAGCCACATCTGTGGCCAATGTCACAACTTGTGGCAACACGGGATCCTAAACACACTGAGCAAGGCCAGGGATCAAACTGGCATCCTCACAGACATTATGTAGGGTTCTTAACCCAGTGAGCCACAACGGGAACTCCTACATTCTTGTCAGCAGTGGATAAGGGTTCCCATTTCTTAACATCCTGGCCAACATTTGTTATCATCTGTCTTCTAACCATTCTAGTGTATGTAAAATGGTATCTCACTGTGGTTTTAATTTGCATTTCCCTAATGAATAATGATGTAGAGCATCTTTTCCTGTGCCCACTAGCCTTTCATATACTTTCTTAGGAGAGAGAGATGTCTGTTTATGTCTTTCCCTATTTGCTGATTGAATTTTTTGTCTTTCTATTATTAAGTTGTAAGAGCTCTCTATATGACCTGGATACAATTCCTTAATCTGATATGAGATTTGCCATTATTTTCTCCTAGTCTGTGGTTTTCATTGTCTTAGTGATGTACTTTTTGAAGTACAAAAGTTTTGAATTTTGATGAGGTCTAATTTATTACTATTTTTTCTTTTATGCACTATACTTTTGATTTCATATCTAAGAAATCTTTGCCTAACCCAAGATCTTGAAGATTTTCCCTATATTTTCTTCTAAAAGCTTTATATTTTCACTCTTACATTTATATCTATAACCCATTTTGAATGAATTGCTCTATATAGTATGATGTATCTAAGTATCTAAGTTAATTTGTTGTGTGTAAATATTCAGTTGTCCCAGCACTATTTATTGAACAGAATTCCCCAGTGAATTGCTTTGGTGCTTTTGTCAAAACTCAATTGACTATAAATACAAGGATTTATTTCTGGACTCTCAATTCTATTCCACTCATCTATGTCTATCTTTATGCCAGTACCATACTGTTTTGATAACTTTCTGTAGCTTTATGGTAAGTTTTTAAATTGGGAAATGAAAGTCCTACAAATTATTCTTTTTCAAAATTGTTTTGATTATTCTAGATGTTTTGCGTTTTCATTTAAGTTTCTGAATTTCCTTGTCAATATCTGCAAAAAAGCCTAGAACTTTGATAAGAATTGCATTGAATATTTGACCAGTTTGGGGAGAATAATCATCTTAGCAATATTGAGTCTTTTTATGAACATGAACTATCTATTTCCATTTTCTTTAGCAAAGTTTAAAATGTTTTAGTGGACAAGTTTTATGTTTCTTTTGTTAAATTTATCCCTAAGAACTTTTTCTCTTCTTATGCTATTTTGAATAGAATTGTATTCTTAAAATCATTACTAGGTTGGTAATTTCCCATATATACAACTGTATTATCCTATTACCTAATAAATACTGTTTCAGTTAATGCATTGACATGTAAATGAGCAAGAGGAAAATTTTTAGCAAAAGGAGAGAGAAGGATTTAAGCTTAAAGACAGATTTATACAGCATAAGCTTGATATTTCAGCTTAAGATTTGTGAAGGTCATGACGTGTGGTTTGCAACAGAGTTTATAATATCTACCTCATGGAGTGGTAGTAAAGGCTGGAGTAGAATAACATACGTAAAGTTCCTGGCATACTTATAAACTTCACATGCTCTAGGTCCGATACTCAGAAGGGAAGTATTTTGCTCAGGAATGAAGTTGGCTGTTACTGTTTTCTTGTCCATCTGGGGAATCATTGTGGTTGTCAGGACTGTCCCTTATAAATATTGAGGCTCTCCTAACTACTTTTTTTCTCAGCTGAACCTTCTTCTAGTCTTTCTTTTCTCTCAATTTTCCTTTCCACTCTCTCCACAAAAGTCAGTTTGAACAATTGTTAATGTTTGTTAATAAATATTAATATTTCAGGGAGTTCCCGTCGTGGCTTAGTGGAAGGGAATCCGACTAGAAACCATGAGGTTGTGATTCCATCCCTGGCCTCGCTCAGTGGGTTAAGGATCCAGCGTTGCCGTGAGCTGTGGTGTAGGTTGCAGACATGGCTTGGATCCCGCGTTGCTGTGGCTGTGGCGAAGGCCGGCAGCTTCAGCTCCTGTTAGACCCCTAGCCTGGGAACCTCCATATGCTGTGGGTGCGGCCCTAAAACGACAAAAGAGAAAAAAAATTTAATATTTCACACATAAACTTTTAGAAAGTAAGTCGATATCTCTAGTGAGTTCTTAATTGCCTTAACTGGAACTGCATAACTTTTTTTTTATCTTGCACTCTTTTTGAATGAGAGGGAAACTTTATTCATTTGTTCATTCATTCATTCATCATTTCCCATGTATTGGGTTCTTACTATCTGCTGTGCTCTGTGCTAGTTGGGAAGTGATTCCAATGAAACAAATGGACAGAATCAACCTTTTGCCATTTCCTGGGTGGAAAAGACTGAGTCTTTCCAGAGCAGTAGAAAAAACACAGCCAGTGGCCTCAGAAAATATTGCTCAAATCAAGATAAATAAGGACTATTCAAAAGTCTGCTGCTTGGAGTTCCCATCGTGGCACAGCGGCTAACGAATACGACTAGGAACCACGAGGTTGTGGGTTCGATCCCTGGCCTTACTCAGTGGGTTAATGATCCAGCATTGCTGTGAGCTGTGGTGTAAGTCACAGACGCAGTCGGTGGCCACAGCTCTGATTAGACCCCTAGCCTGGGAACCTCCATATGCCGTGGGTGCTGCACTAAAAAAAAAAAAAAGTCTGCTGCTTTATTAAGTTCCTTCTCTGAGACAGAGATTCTTCGAAAAAGTTATCGCCATCTGGCTGATGTTTCTGCTCAAAGACACCTTTGAGTGGTACACAAAATTGTGAAATCAAGTAACTGTGATTTTTTTTTTAGATCTCGTCTTTAAACTTAAGGGTTGCTAGCCTAAGAGATTCCCCTAATGAGCTTTGTGACTTTGGGTAAGTCACTTCACTCCCTTGTACTGAGATGTCAGGCTAAGTGATTTCAAAAAATTTTTCTAACTCTAAATTCTGTTTTCTAGCTCTTCTTAAGTCTTTGGAGTATGACTTTGTGAGTGACAGTGAAGGGGGAGAGGAAACAAAGAAGAGGAAAATCTTCTTCATATGGCTTCATGTCTTTAGGATATGGGATATCCAAGTATATAAGTGACTGAAAAAAAAAATGACTTCACTTGTTGGTGATATGGGAGAAGGAACTGGGCATGCATGGCTCTATGCCTTTTCCACTCTTTTACTTTTGATCCTAGGAGCGTTATTTCTGGTTGGCTTTTCCATGCCTGAAGTTTGTTTTACAAGGTAGGTTCCCACATAGGAGGCCTATGGTTCTCCACTTTTGCGTGTGACTTGGTAGATAAATCTGTCCAGCTCGGGAGTTTAACATTAGGATGTCCTTTGTTTTTCCTCACCTAAGCCACATCTTCTAACCTAGTCATTATCAATGATGATGATTATGATGGTGGTGGTGGTGGCGGTGGTGGTGATGATGATGATGATAGAGGTGATATATTGTTCTCCATTGATCTGATGTCTTTTAATTCAAAAGAGAAATGAGAAAAGGAATATGCTATTTATTAAACTTACAAAAACTTCAACTAATGTCTTTATCACTAATTGTCTGACGAGCTTTAGTAAGGAAAACAGCAGAGAGCTGGCCTAAAGTTGCTCAAGAAATATTCTGCAGAACCTTTGGAGGTACAGATTACCAGGTGCACAGTCTTTGGAAAAGGAAGTCCAGTGGCCAGTTTAGAATATTAGAGGAGCTTAGCAAATGCGAATTGGGTGACTGCTTTAGGTTATACTTTAACATTATTAGCTCCCCTCCTGGAACACAATTGGAGTATTTCTGGAATCAGTCAATCACTGCTGTCAGAATATAGTGAGTGGTTCAGGTACTTTTAACCATTACCCAAAGATGTGAATAATGCATTTGTATTTTATCCTCAATTTGCACTTATAATTCCTATATTCTGATTCATAGAAATAAATTATATTCGGTAAGAGAAGGAAATGTTTTATATTTCATCACTCATAAGCCTTTTACTCTCACATTTAAAAGAAAAAGTGGAAAAGGAAGTTCCATATCCTAATTAGTGAGTATCCTGAAATGATTGTTCCAAATTATATATACAGGAAAATATCACTAATTTTGAGCATTGGAAGGGAGACCAAACCAGAATTATCTTACTTTATCCCCTTCCTGGTAAAATCTTTTGGATGAATCTCTTTTTTTTAATTTTTTTTATTTTATTTTATTTTTGTCTTTTTAGGGCCATACTGTGGCATACGGAGGTTCCCAGGCTAGGGGTCTAATTGGAGCTGTAGCTGCCAGCCTAGGCCACAGCCACAGCAACATGGGATCTGACCTGCATCTGCAACCTACACCACAGCTCATGGCAACACCGGATCCTTAACCCTCTGAGCAAGGCCAAGGATCGAACGTGTATCCTCATGGATGCCAGTCAGATTAGTTTCTGTTGAGCCACAACGGGAACTCCTCTTTTGGATGAATCTTAAATGTATACCTTTGGCTCCAGCTCTCTCTTGAGGCTCTAGACACATCTTTCTAACTGCTTGCTGGACCTCTCCAGAATAATAGCCTACCTTGGATTCAGCAGGTTGAAATACCAACCACAAAGTCTCCTCATTCTGCTATGATTTATTACGTAGTTAAAGATGTCAATCCCATCAGTTATCAGACTCCTTCGTGGGATGTCCATCTGCTCCTCCAACATCCTCTCTGGTACCCCGCCCTGAAAGCTGCTCTCAAAGTGCCTTCTGCCTAGAGTCCTTTTCTGTTCTTACTATCAATCTCCTGGTACCACCACTGATTATGCCTCACCCTGGGTATAGTGATAGCCTCCCGTCCACCTCCTTCAGGCCATCCGAACATATGGCCAAGTTTTCAGAGTAGTCTTGCTAAAATAGAAATTTAATCATGTCACTCCAGTAATCAAATATATTTAGTGTCCACACAACCTATAGGAGAGAGTTTAAAGTTGCTAGATGGGATATTTAAAGAAGCCTTCTCACTCTGATTACCATTTGTATTCTAATCATATGCCCCTCTATCCCTCCTTCCTTGTAAACCCTAAACTCTGTTGACTTAGAGCTGCTTGTCTTCAGGGACTACAACAAGTCTCTCTCCATCTCTGTGTGTATAGTCTTGTAGTTACTGCTGCAGGCATGCCCTTTGCTCCATCACTACCGTCCTCTTGTGTGGCCTTACTAAAATAGCGCTATTTCCAGCAGCCTTCTTCCTGGAATCCCATTTTCCCCTTGTGGAGCAGCTGCTATGAGCACCCTGCCCTATCCCCCCAGGAATATCATTCCCATGCTCTCCACCAAATGGGCTTCCAACTGTAAGCAGCAGCCCAAGGACCTTCCTCTCGCACCTGGAACCAGGGCAGGCTGCAAGAGCCAAGAGTTCTCATTTCACAGGAGTAGATTTCAGCCAATGCATGAAGTAGGCTGTAAGATAAAAAAGCCATTGTCTTCACCCCTCTCTTGGGATAAATGAAGCATCTTCCATACTGTCTCCCAGAGTTCCCCACCAGGATTGATTGAGTCCCAGTTGCTCACAGCAGGAATCTTCTTAGTAGTACACCTTTTATTACTGGCTACCTTGCTTCTTTGCTTAACTTCCCTGCTGGCACTTTCTATGACCTCCCAGATAAACCATTTTCATGAACATTCTTTTCTCAGGGTCAGCTTTTGGTGGAAACCAAGGTAATACTCTGTGTCTGTGCTCTCACAGCAGGGTAAGTGACTCTTTTTTATAACTTCACTGGCCTTATGAAGTAGTCATTTGGAAAGCTATCCCAGTCTTTGAGGTCAGGAACAGCACCTTCCTTCCTGGGTTCCTTTTAACACCTAGCACCATTTCTTACTTGAAGTAGGTGTTTAATAACTGTAGGTGGAGTGAAAGCCTGAAGTCTGCAGTACAGAACTGAAAAGAGAAAAGGTTAAAGTTTGAAGTACTTAGCAATAACTCTGTAATAGAGCGATGACCACTTCATGCCTTAGGAGCTATGCCCTAATGAACAGAACAAATTATTTGTAGCCTTCATTCCTTACTTTTCAAGTTACCTGTACTGAGAATCATTTTTCCTTATACCTGTCCTATTTCACCCCCTGGCCTCTAAGTTCAGTGAAGACAGACCTTTGGTTTATGCTCCCTTATAGCACCAGCCCCACGTAGCTTGATGTCCTGACACAGGATATACTCAACTCCAAAAATAGTTTAAATAAAGTTATCTGGGAGTTCCCGTGGTGGCTCAGTGGGTTAAGAACTCAACTAGTATCCATGAGGATGAGTGTTCATCCCTGGTCTCGCTCAGTGGCTTAAGGACCCAGTTTGCTGTGAGCTATGGTGTATGTAGGTCACAGATGCAATTCAGATCTGGTGTTGTTGTGGCTGTGGCATAGGCCAGCAGCTGCAGCGCTGATTTGACCCCTAGCCTGGGAACATCCATATGCCGCAGATGCGGCCCTAAACAGAAAAAAACAGAAACAAAAACAAGGCTATTTGTTATAAAGCACCTAAAATTTGCATTAAAATCTTTTTTCATTGTTGTTTTGTCTTTATAGGGCCGCACCTGTGACATATGGAAGTTCCCAGGCCAGGGGTTGAATTGGAGCTGTAGCTGCCAGTTTAGGCCACAGCCACAGCAACGCGGGATCCAAGCTGTGTCTGCAGCCTACACCACAGCTCACGACAATGCTACATCTTTAACCCCCTGAGGGAGGCCAGGGATCAAACCCGCATCCCCATGGATACAATTTTGGGTTCCTTAATGGCTGAGCCATGAGACGGGAACTCCCTAAAATGGTTTATTTTTTTTAACATAGTTTCTTTTTAATAATCATCTTTATATAAGTTATTTTTATGCCTACTGTATAAAAGGGAAAAATAGCAGAGTTCTATCATGTTACTCATATAAGTTGAAAGGATCTACATTAACGGAGTTTTACTGTACTTATGAAATTACTTAAACAATTGTTCCAAGGATCTTGTAAGAAGAATGTGTGACACAAACAAATAGTCTGAATATCCCAGTCCTGTGGGCTTCACCCATCAGTTTCTCTTTCTGCTATCGCCTCTAATGCAGTGTTTCTTCACATCTCTCTCTTTTCACTCCGAAGAGGCAGTATGCAGATCTTGTAACTTTTCCCGCAGCCAGAAAATCTAATTCACCAGAACAGACACAGCTGTGTGTGTTCCCTAGGCTGCTGTAGACATAACCCTTTAAAAGTTAGCTTAAAGAAAATAAAATAACACAAAGCAATAGGGAGGAAAATCAGTGTTGTATGGCCTGCACCCAGTCATATCTTTCTTACAATGTGACTCTTTCTGTGTTTGGTATTTCAGCTTTACTTTCATCATCAGCAAGTCCTAATAGGTCATACTTTCACTTGGGCCTCATCCCTTAGGAAATAGTGTCAGACATTTTTCTGCTAGTGGCTTTGCAGCCAAGGAGGGACAAATTAGGGATCTGTAAGTACTCTTTTCACTTCTTTGGATGATCCACAAACCTTCATGATTTTACATATTGAAAAGTCAAACACTTTTGAATAGATTGTTCATGTGGATGTGGACCGAAGGCCTGTGGATATAGTTGTGGTTCAGAAGCAGTTACTCTGTGAAAAGGAATGCAGATACAATGCAGATGTATGTAAAGGAAAAACATTCTGCATGAAACTGTACTCCTAAGATTACAGTTCTGGCATTCTTTTTTAATGTAAAATAAATCTTGGATTAAATAAATTTGCTCTCTGCAAGATTTTAAAATTCCTGTCAAGGAACAATAGAACACACAGTTTGTCAGTGAGTAGCAGTTTCTTTAAATGACCATCTCATTTGACAAATATTGCCAGCAGGAGTAGGGTGGCCAGGCAGAAGAGATTTGCCAACAGGGGAGGTGGGGAGTCTGCAGTCCACATAGTACATTTTTACACTCAACGCTGCCTACAAAATCCGATGTCTGATGCAAATTGAAAATGCTGTTCTTTATCAAAAATTTCAAGACAGCGACTTTAAAACAAGTGGGGGAAGAGGCCTACCTGACTGCACAGGTGCCATACCCCAGAGTCTGGTCCTGGTTGCCCTCCATTTACTGAGATTCTACAAGGCCTCATTCTTAATGGCTCCTGACCAAATAAAGTATCCCTGGACACAGTTAGAAATCTAAAGCACGACTGAGCCTTGCGAGACTATGTCAACATGGTTCTGTAAGTTTTTTGTTGTTGTTGTTGTTTTGGCCTCCACCAAAGCATGTGGAAGCTCCCAGGCCAGGGATCAAATCATGCCACAGCAGCAGCCTGAGCCACTGCAGTGACAATGCCAGATCCTTAACCTGCTGCACCACAGGAGAACTCTTATATTTTCTTTTTTTATTAGATTTTTAAAATTTTTACACCTGCAGCATATGAAAGTTCCCAGGCTAGAGGTCAAATCAGAGTTGCAGCTGTGGGCTACACCAAGGCCACAGCAATGCCAGATCCAAGCCACATCTGCGACCTATGCTGCAGCTTGTGGCAATGCCAGATCCTTAACCCACTGAGCAAGGCCAGATCCAGCCTGCCTTGAAATTTTCAGTTTCTTAACCTACTGAGCCACAATGGTAACTCCTGTAATTTCTTAATGTACTAGAATACCTATGCACACAACAGAGATTTGTTGGGTAATCTTAACAGAACTTTAATAAATAATCCTAGGATATTCTGTCATCCCTTCTCATAAAATCCTGAGATTTTATGCAACCATCTACCTCCACAGTGCTTGGCAATAAGGGAGACATGGCGAATGCACCCTGTTGTTATGTCACCATGGTCTTTCCAATAAATCCTGCCCAGATCTCCCTTGCTGAAACTGAATCTTTGCACCCCTTTATTTCAGGACCGCACATTGGGCAGGTCTGAGTGTTCTCCTCTAAGCCTTCCCTACCTTCCCTGTCTCTCTCCCTAGGCAGTGATTTGGGGAACTTGGTCTTCTTCTTTCTTGCTGTCCCAAACACCACTCCTTTCCTTATCCTGGAGGCCCTCTTGTATCCTTGAGTTTATCCATGATTGGTATTGCTTTCTTCTCCCTGGGAATTGAGTGATGGGGTAGAACAACTTATGTTTTCTCTTGAAATTAGAAGAAAGATGTAGTGGGTACATGACCCACCTCTACGTTATACTCAGTTTTGCATTCCCAAACCAATGGGTTTCATGTATCTACTAAACCACAGATATTCTGAGAACAACATGTATTAGTAATCCTGAACAATTCCAAGAATACTTCTATAAGAATGTCTCCAAATTTGATTAAAATTCTTTGCTCACTGACATCATCTTTCACCCAAGTCCTAAACACACATGTACTGTATGCATTAATTTTATTGTAATTGTTCTAATTGATGTCTTTAAAAAGCATTGGCTATTATGCTTAATGGTGAACTTTTATGACAAATCAGGACATTCAACTGAATTTTAAACCAAGTTTTGATACTAAAAAAGCAAACTTCCAAACATATTATGATCCTTGTTACTAAAAGTAGTTAAGGGAAGGGAGTTCCCTTGTGGCACAGGTGGTCAAGAATCTAGCATCTGTTCCAGTTACTGCTGTGGCTCAGGTTCCATCCCTAGCCCAGGAACTTCCACACACTATGGGCATAGCCAAAAAAAAAAGAATCAATTAAGGGGAAATTTATGAAAGTGGCATTTTAGGGTCAACTTAACTTTTAGTACCTGTTAAATGGGAATAATCCCATCTATCCTCTTATTCATTTTAAAAGGAAAATGAGATTTTTTTTTGGATTTTTTAAATGGAAAATTTAATAAGAAAATGGTATTACTTCAACTAATACTGTTATCACTATTATAATTCTATTTAAGTAATATTTTAGATTTTAAAATTCATGACCTCTTAAGGCCCCATTTTTTTTAATGAACTATAATTCTCCATTGAGTTAGAATCTCATAGAACCTAAGTTATTGTTTAATTGCTGTTTCTACTGGGAAATTGGTAAGACATATTAAGTACAGATTAGATATGCTAAGGGGGTTGGTTAATCAAAATTCCTTGTTCTATAGGTCTGAGTCTATATGAAACACAATTTTCTTTTTTTCTGTTTTTTTTTTTTTATGGTCACACCTGTGGCATATGGAAGTTCCCTGACTAGAGGTCAAACTGAAGTTACAGCTGAGGGCTACAGCACAGCTACAGCAATGCAGGATCCTTAATCCACTAAGTGCGGCCAGGAATCGAACTTGTGTCCTCATGGAGCCGATGTCAGGTTCTTAACCTGCTCACCCACACAGGAACTCACCAAACACAATATTCAATCATCTGCTAGTAGGCTAATGATACTGGCTAGTTCGCCCGATTTGTGGATTTTATTCAATATATTTAAACACAAATTCTTTTATAGCTTTATTGCACTATAATCAAAATACAAGAAACTGGGCATGTTTAAAGTGTAGAGTTTGATAAATTTTAACATATTTAGATACCCTTGAAAGCATCACTGCTGTCAAGATGGTGAATATATCACTCACCCCCAGAACTTCCCTCCTAGCCATTTGTAATCCTTCCCTCTCAAGGATTCTCAAGGCAACATCCCCAGGGAACCGCTGGTCTGTTTTCTGTTACTATAGATTAGTTAGTATTTTCTGTTCTTTTTTTTTTTTTTGGATTGTTTCTTTGGCTTCTTTTACTCACCGTAATTATCTTGAAATCTACTCCTGTCGTTGCCTATTGTTTTCAATAGTTCAGTTCATTTTTATTGCTGAGAAGTATTCTATTGTATGGATATGCTATATTCTATTTATTCATTCGCCATTGAGTATTTTATTTTTCTCTCTTTATTCTTTTCTTTAGGCTAAACTTTGCTTCAATTGTGCCTCTGGGGAGATCTTAGAGTATCACAGGAGTTTTGTTGTCAGCATATCTAAATCCAGTGAGCTGGGTGAACTTAATTCTCTTCAGGGTTGCAGTTTCCATGTCTGAAAAATGAGAATAGTAATATGTAGGACTGATGTAAGGGTTACATATGTAAAGTACCTAGAACAAAACTCGACACACAGTAAATGCTATTTGGAAGTTGGTTATTATTAGTAGTAGTAGTATTAATTCTATATGACATGTTTGGTGGAACTTTTATCCTACAATAAACTCTCAAAACATGTTCCCTATGATTAGTAATCTTATTAAAATTACTACATCACCAAACAACTATTTACTCCCTTTCTCTCCTTGTCCCTCTTAGGTTTTCAGTCTCTTCACTATCCTAGTTATTGTGATCCCAGTGTTATCTGACCAAGTAGACTAGAGGAAGGCAAAAGTTCCCAAAGTAAGAAACAGAAACAGCAACTTAAGCACCAACTGAGCAATTTGTTAGAAATGCAAATTCCCAAGCTCCACCCTAGACTGACTAAATCAGAAACTTTGGGGGTGGGTGTTTTAAGGAAACTTCCCAGTGATTCTGCTAAAGCTAAAGAACTAGAGCCACAGGGTAATCACCAAGCTTGCCCAGAATTTAATGCAGGCTCAGTTCACATGGACTTTCTTGTTAGCAAAAGCATACTGTTGACTAATTGAGCTTAATATCAAGTAAAACCCCTAAGTCTTTTTCACACATGTTGCTGCTAATCCCCGTATTCCCCATCTAGTACTTGTACAGGATTCTTTTTGGACGGAAGTATAAGTCTTTACATTTATCCCTATTAAACTTAATCTTGTTAGATTCGGCCCATCGCTCCAGTCATGTTTGGGGAAATTTTAGTTCAGCTGGAATGAACCATGACAAAAAAGCAGGGCCTAGAGATGGGGGAGGGCTGCTGTAAGGACAACGTCCTTTTATATAATTGGCTGGATACTGGCCACTGAGTGGCTACGGTGGGCTTCTCATTAAACTCGTGATACCCAGGAAGAGTGGTAATTTCTCTGAACTTTTTTTTTTTTTTTTAAGGCTGTGCCTGGAGCTTATGGTAGTTCCTGGGCTAGGGGTTGAATGGGAGCTGCAGCCGCAGGCCTATACCACAGCCACAACAATGCCAGATCTGAGCTGAATTCAAGACCTATACTACAGCTCATAACAACTCTGGATTCTTGACCCACTGAGCGAGGCCAGGGATCAAACGTGCATACTCATGGACATTATGATAGGCTCTTTACCTGCTCAGCCTACATAGGAACTCCAAGAGTGGTAATTTGTTTTCAGTTCAATTCTCCTTACATTTATTGGACACCTAACAAGTTCCTGACTGTGAACAAGGTATAGGAGAGATTACTAAACAGTGTGCTCCCTTTAAGCTTAGATATATGTAGAAATATAGAGATTTTCAGATTTTTTTTCATATGTGAATCCTAATACACCAATACTTGCAAGTCTCTCAAGGAGGAGAACTAATATTTTGTGAGTACTAGATCCTTTGCTATATGCTTTACTTATATTTTCATATTTAATTTTCAAGCCAACTCAATGATATAGGGATGATCATGCTATTTGCAATTGAAGAAACTTAAAATCAGAGGTTAGTGCATTTTCTCAAGACCACACAGGCAGTTAACAGTAGAACTAGAGTAAGTTCCCATCGTGGCTCAGTGGTTAACAAATCTGACTAGGAACTATGAGGTTGCCGGTTCAGTCTCTGGCCTTGCTCAGTGGGTTAAGGATCCCGCGTTGCCGTGAGCTGTGCTGTTGTACATTGCAGACACGGCTCGGATCTGGCGTTGCTGTGGCTGTGGCGTAGGCCGGTGGCCACAGCTCTGATTAGACCCCTAGCCTGGGAACCTCCATATGCCATGGGTGCAGCCCTAGAAGGCAAAAAAAAAAAAAAAAAAAAAACAGTAGAACTAGAGGAAATCCCAGATTTGTATGTGTTTAAAGGACATGCTGTATTGGGCTTTCTCCCTGGATAAAAAAAAATAAGCTCTTTAACTATCATAGCTACCAGCAGCTTAAGCATAACTATTGATGTTCTGGATTGATTTATGAGTAAGTTTGATCCCCCAAACCTTAAAATATCAATAGATGACCCTACATACACTAAGAAATTTATCTAACTAAAGTTTAAAAAAAATATTACATTTGGTTTAAATTTTATTTGCCTCTTTTAAAGTATTAGCCACACACTTCAGTATCTTTCATAATATTAATATTGTGATTGCAAGTTCTTGTCTCTAGCAAACAAATCTTTGGAAAGAATATAATTTCTTCCTCTAGGGGGTGAAACTAGCCAATTCTACTCCATTTAACAGGTAACATCTACTATACTTTCCATGAAATAAAATGTATATTTTAATAAAGTTGATTGTATAATGGAAAGTGCACTAGGCTTGCAGTCTGAAGATTAAAATTTGGTTCCACTTGCTAGATATATCACCCTGGACAAAAAGTTTAACTCTTACAAAACCTCAGTTTTGAGATCTTTAAAATGGGGTGGTGAGAATCAACTGATATAATATCTATGAAGGAAGGCACTCTTCAGTCTGTTCAATGTTTTACAAAGATAAGGTGTTACTGTTATTATATTTTTGATACCTATTTTACAAGTTGCCATCAAGAAGAGAAAATGTGAACTATTTGGGGACATTTCTACTTAACTGATAGAGCAGAATTCAGAGTTTTTGAGCTTCTCTGAAAAAAAGAAGCTAGCATTCTTTCATAGTTTCTTTTTAACTGTAAAGCTTCCAGTAGGATAATATCTTTCATAGTTTCTTTTTAATTGTAGAGCTTCCAGTAGGATAATATAAGAACAGAGTAGTAGAACTGATATGAAAATACTAGATTTGGTTTGTTGACTTGCATTTCAAAGATAAGTTCCCTTTAAACAGCACTAACATTGTCAGTAGTACTAGCATTACCATTATAAAAGGACACTCACTAGGTGTCTGTCTGCCTGAAGGCATGTGCTATGGTTATACAAAGTGAGTTAAGTGGATAACAATTCCAGTTTTTCAGGGCTTTATAATGTAATACAGACAGACTTTATTTGAATAGGGAAAAATAAAGATATGCAAGTAAATGCCTTCATTTGAATCCCTGCTATATCCCTTATTAGTTGGGTGACTTTAAGCAAAAGGCTATCTTTTTTTTTCAAATTTCCAACTTTTATTCAACATTTCCTGTGTACAATACAGTACAATAGATGTAACAGACATAACGTTAAATAAGACAAAAATTCTCTCCTCAATGAATTTATGGTGGAATTGGAGAGGAAAACAAGTAAAATAATGATTATAAAACAGGGGGGGGCATGTTTTACTGAGACTGTTGTAAAAGTACAGCTGAAGGGTATCTAAAGCAGCGAATGCTTCCAGAAAAGGGTGACAGAAAGTGGTCCAGCAGGAAATGCCCTTGTGGATTAAGAACCCAACACAGTGTCCCTGAGGATGCTGGTTTGATCCCTGACCTTGCTCAGTGGGTTAGGGATCCCAAGTTGCCACAAGATGCAGCATAGTTTACAGATACAGCTTGGATCCAGGGTTGCTGTGGCTGAGGCTTGGCTTTTGACCCCTAGCCTGGGAACTTCCATATGCTACGGATGTGGGGGGAAAAAAAAGGAGAAGGTAGTTCACGGGATCTCACACAACCTGTGGACTGCTCAACCTTTTGATCAACAATTTAAGACCCCCTGAACCATGCGACAGGGTACTACAAGCCAGAAGGCATTCTCCATGAAGGCAAGAACCAGGCACAAAAGGGCTTCCCTTCTGTGGAGACCCCGACCGCCCCCCACCCCATGCTGAGGAACAGAGGTACATGAAGTGAAGATAGAAATGAGCAAGAAATATTATAATCCTACCCATCCCCAACCCCTCACCCCCACCACCACCACACACATCCCCATCCCCCTGCAAGGGACCACAGAGGGAAAAATGGACACCGCCATGCACCCAACACAGTTAGTTGTAACTCTGGGAAGTCAGGAGGTAATAAAGCAGGACACGGCAGATGTGATTAAGGTGTTACTGGGGATCAGACAGAGCTGAACAGGAACCACACTGGGAAACAGGGCCAGCACACCAGCCCAGGACTGGTTTTCAGTGCAGTTCTGTGAGCTCAGAGCAGAGCTCATGGACCAGGGGTCTAAGTGGGCTCTTTACAGCAGAAGCTACCGTGGAAGGGCAGGATCCTAGTGTTGGCTTTAGTGCAGAAAGGATAATGTGTGGTGGGGGAGGAACTGAAGATAACTGGAGAGCTGAAACTTTAAAGGATGGATAGAAAGGAAGTGGGGGACAATAAAGCATCTGGAGTGGACAGAAGAATAAAGAAAAAGACAGATGGTTCTGGGTACAGGGAGGTCCAACTCTTCTCCAGGGCCCTGAGTCTTCACTCCATCTCCTGGTTACCGGCCACTACTTGTTACCCCATATGGCAGCCTTTAGAAACAAAAGGCCTGGGAGGAAGCGACAAGACTTCATGCAAGTAGAAATCTTCTTCAGCCCATCAAAGCAGGTGATGATGTCTTTCAGGTTTGGGATTTATCCCGGCACTTGGGCTCAAATATGTGATGCAGATCAAAGATGTCATAAGCCAGAAAATCCGCATAGGTGAGCGTGTGTCCTGCAAACCAAGGCCCCTTCCCCAAAAACTCTGAGAAGAGCCTCATCTTTTCAGCGATCTCTTCCACATAACCAGGCTTCAGTTTCTCAAAGTCAGGGCTGTAGCAGATCCTGGCCATGTGTGTAAGCGTACATCCATAACCTGGCTCTCCAGAATGTCCTCTTGAATCTTCTTCTTCTCTGTCTCCCCACACATGTGCTTCTGAGCGATGTAGTGAAGGATGGCGTTGCTCTGGGTGAGCTTGTGATACTTGTCAATTAAGTAGGGCAAATTGGGGAAGTCCAGGCCCAGCTTGGATTTTTCATTCAATCACTGACTTCTGTCATAGTCAGGAACATCCCCCATCATGTATTTCCTCTCCTCGTAGTTTGAACCTGTGTACTCCAGGAGCAGGTGGATGGCAAGAGCCAGCCCATGGATATCCCAGTTACCGAGGGTCATGGCTGTGGTGCTGGGTTCTGTGCTCTGAGTGGGGAGAGAAAAAAACTTCAGTTTCCTCGTCTTTAAAAAGAGAATAACACCTGTACCTACCTGATAAAGATGTGAGAATGAAATGCTGTGTTATGGGTAGAGTCCTTAGTATAGTATCAGTGCTTAATGCACTGACAATATTAGATTTTGTTAAAAGAGAAACCAAGGCACAATAAAGATTTTAAGAATTTGAGCAAAAATTGATTCTAATTGGCAGCATCCAACCAGAAGTGGTCAGGAGCTCTCCATCAACAAGAGCTCAGGGAGAAACTCTTATAGAGAAAAGGCACAAGCAAAGTAAGGAATTATTGATTGGCTATTAGTTTAAAGCCTAGTTGGCTGTGATTGTTTGCCCTTGGGTTTCAATTTCATGATCCTAAGGCATTTACAGGCCAGGAGTTTGATTTGCCCATGTGGACACCACTACATTAGAGCTACTTCAGTCTAATGACCTCCTTGTTTTGTTTTGTTTTGTTTTGGTCATACCAGCAGCATGTGAAAGTTCCTGGGCCAGGGGTGGATCCTTTGCCACGGTAGCAACCCAAGTTGCTGCAGTAAACACCAAACCCCCTAGGCCACAAGAGAATGCCCCTCCTTGTTTAATTTAGCAGGTATTATTCCAGTTAAGTACTCCAGTTTCAAACCTTTCACCTCCCCCTTCTGGTCTCCATACCCTGCAAATAATGAGCTGTCTCTAGTCATAATGAATAGTATACATAGCCTAGAAATGATCAGTCAGCCATGATGCTTTATAGATTCCTTGGACCCAGAGTTTTAGAGCAGGAATCCCAGTATCCCAAAGTCATTTAGACCAGAGAACCTTATTTTGCAGATAAGGGAACAGAGGCCCAGAGGTTAAGTGTTCTGCCCAAGCTATAGGCCCTATTAGTGACAAAGGTAGAAAAATCTGGACTCCACGCTCAAAGTATGTCACTCTCCCTCCTTCACATGGTCTCTCTGGACTCCCCAGTCTCCTTAATTCCTCTTATACTTGCCCTGCCAATAGGACTGTGCTTATCTGGCCTTCTGCCAATTCAGGTGTCTGACTTCAGCTAAGTCTTCATGGTTAATCTTGTTATTTGTTTTCTTTTTTTTTTCCTAAGTACGTAGGTTTCACAATTTATTTAGTAGAGGGAAAGAAAAAAATTGCCTTTATTTATTTTTCCAAATAAAGCCTTACTTGTGCCAATAGATGAAACCAATCAAAGCTTCCTTGATTAGAGTAGGAATGGGGTTATAGGCCCATGGGCTCACTCAGCCCTTCTCTCCCATCCCTTCTAAAGTGGTCCCTGAGGGAGTTTTACTGAACTCTTAGGGCATCTCTTAGCAAATTTAAAAGCTACTACCTAACACCTACACTTAACAATGGTTATTCCTGGGAACTCTCAAATGTCAAGAGGAGGCTCAGGACACTTCCATACCGAAAAAAAAAAAAAAAAAAAAAAAACTAAAAAAACAGAAATGTTAAACAAGATTGCACAAATTGCGCTATACTTTAAAGGTTTACACTTAACAGGCTAACACTTTTAACTCAGATACAAAGTGGAGGGCACGCGTGTAGCCTCATTTTGACATCACATCAGGAGTTAACTCTGAGGCACTTCACTCCCACCTCCCAACTTTCCACTGAATCTGATGTTTCTTAACCTGGCCTGTTTCTCAATCCTCCAGCTCCACTTCTGCTCTTTCATTCAACCATCATCTAATGAAGGTCTGCTAAGTGTTAAATTCCATGCTAGGTCCTAGGATCACAGAGATGAAAAAGACAGTCTTTGCCCCCCAGGCAAATGGCAGATTCATGAGGAAGATAGCCTAAAAGATAGTCCCCAGGGAAGCATGCCTTCTGGTGTTCATGCCTTTGAATAGTCTCTAGCCCTGAGATAGTGTAAATAGCAGGGGGAATGACACAGTGTGGGAGTAGCATTTAAGAGGACTTACAATTTTGGATTCCTTCGTTTGGGTATGCTCTCCTTGGGGAAACCTGAACTGTTGTGTAAGAAAATGAGCTACCTTGGTGGAAAGACTGTGTGGAGAGAACTCATGGAGAGTAAGAAGCCCAGTTTTCCCAGCATCCCAGCTTGAGCCCAGTCTTCCAGCTATCTCATCCATGGCACCAGACATAGGAGTAAACCACCTTGGAAGTTCCAGCTTAACTGAGCCCTGCAGTTGACTGTGGCTCCAGCTGATATCACATGGGGGTGGAAGAACTGCACAGCTGATACTAGTCATAGAGTGTATATAGCAATTGTTTAAACTGCTATGTTTTGGAGTAGATGATTGCATAGTAATAGATAACTCAAACAGATGGGTAAAAGAAAAAAAAAAGTTATGCATGTGGGAAGTGCTGTCATTGAGGTGTGTACAAACTGAAACTGTGGCACTGAGGAAGCACTGAGTGTGCAGTATTTGCCTAGGAACTGGGTATACTAGGATTCACAGAAGAACTGACATTAGGAGCTGGTCTTGAGGAATGAAGAGAATTTTGTCAGGCAAAGAAAATAAGTAGCATGTCTAAACATAAAGAAGCTTAAAAGAGCATATTTTCTTGGAGAATAAGAGATAGTTCACTTTGGGTTGGGTTGTATATTAGAGCCAATTTATAAAGGCCTTTTCTTATCAGGCTAATATTATTCTGTAGACAATGGAAAGCCAATGATGGCTGTTAGGCTCTACCATGAAATGAGCAGGTGTCATATCTGTTATCTCAGGCCTCTTCCTTGGTCATTTAACTCTAGTGATCACTTCTTCGTTCCTCTTTCTCTTCTTTCGTGTCCCTGTTCAGGCTCTTCTCCTGCCTGTCTAATAGATGCTTCCCTTGGGCTATATCATCTCCACAATGGTATTTTCCAAGTTTCTGTCTTTGGTTTTCATCTCATCTTTCCCAGTATTCTCTTTTTGGCTGCAACTGAGATTTCTTGGCAGAAGATTCCAAATCTGTCTCTAGACTGGACTTACTTTCTAAATGTCATATTATCTCAGACAAGTCTAAAACCCAATTCAATCCTCTTACCTTCTCCACTTCCCCCAAGAAAATTTATCCTCTTCTCATTTCCCCATTTCTGTAATTTCTTTCCATTACCCAGGCTTACAACTTCAGAATTACATCAGTTCCCAACTTTCTCACATACTTAATCTATCAGTCAAGTTCAATTGTTCCTCCTTTACACTGTCTTTCATATTTTTCTGTTTCATTGCTCTCCTCTTTATAATTTCCTTAAAATCTAGTATTGATCTTGTCACTCTCCTGCTGAATTATTTTTTTCAAAGCCATTGGCTTTGTAGCTGAAAAAATGGTCTCTCTTATTTTTCAATACTCTATTTCTTAAACTCACTGCTTCATAATATAGCTACTAAAAGGCCTTAATGTCAAGTCACTTGTGGAACCCTGTCCCTGTGTTGTATGTTCTATGTGCAACACCCCCGTTTTATCTTAAAAATTGGGAAGTAAGGAATTCTTATTGTGGCTCAGTGGGTTAAGGACCCACTGTTGTCTCTGTGAGAGTGTGAGTTGGATTTCTGGCCTTGCTCAGTGGGTTGAGGATCTGGCGTTGCCACAAGCTGCGGTGTAGTTTGCAGATGTGGCTCAGGTCCAATGTTGCTGTGGCTGTGGCATAGGCTGCAGCTGCAGCTCCTATTTGATCCCTGGCCTGGGAACTTCCATATGCCACAACTGTAGCCATTAAAAAAAAAAAAATCGGGAAGTAAGTTTAGCTAAATATGGATGAGATTCTTGGTAAACAAAAAAAAAAAAAAGAGAGAAATAAAAGAGGTTACATTTTTTTTTTTTTCTTCTAGGATTAGAGAAAGCCGACTGAGGAATAGAAGATGCTGAGGAGCAAATCTTTTTCATGGGTTGGCTAGTAAAAATCACTTGGATCACCTACTGAAAGCACAGATGTTCAGGCCTTACTGCCTATACCAGTGGGTCTCCAACTTAGGTACATATTAGAATCAGTTGGGGGGCTTAAAAACGTACTGATGATTGGCTCCCATCACCGGCATGTCTGATTTAATTGCTCTGGAGCATTGTAATCAGAATTTTTTTAAAGCTCTCCAGGTGATTATAATATGCAACCAAGATTGAGGTTCTGCCCTGGAAGTTCTGTTTGACTATGTCTAGGATGAGGACAATGAATAAAGTGCCCCCATGTGATTTTGGGAATCATTGCCGAATATAGAAGCATCTGTTTCCCTGGGCATTTCTGGAAAAGGATTCAGTAAATGCATACGGCAGCCGCAGGATGGAGCATTGGGTCGCCAACAGGTTGTTCTTGTAGACAGGGTAATAGACTGGCTTCTGAGTTACGCTGTGGAAATGCCGTACTCATTCTCACACCCTCGCCTCACCATGAGCTTAGCCCTCATTCTTTTTCAGTACTCTCTTCTCAGAAGCCAAATTGACTTAGTTTCCTCTCTTCTGCTCTAGCCAAACTAGCCTATCTGGTGTTCTTTATGATTTTTCACTTTCACAGCCTCTTCCTTAGCCTGTTCCTTAGCTACTTACATCAAAACCCTATCCATTCTTAACACTCAGCATAAATCACACCGCTTTAGTGAAAGTTTCTCTTACATCTCCTCTAGTATTGATCTCGTGAAACTCTGAATGCCTATCCAGTCTATAGCATTATCACTGTGCTATCGCTTTAACTTGCATGTGATTATTGTTGCCTGATGAGCAGTGCCTCTGTTCAAACATAATAAACATGGGAGTTCCCGTCGTGGCGCAGTGGTTAACGAATCCGACTAGGAACCATGAGGTTGTGGGTTCGATCCCTGCCCTTGCTCAGTGGGTTAACGGTCCAGCGTTGCCGTGAGCTGTGGTGTAGGTTGCAGACGCGGCTCGGATCCTGCGTTGCTGTGGCTGCGGCGCAGGCCAGTGGCCACAGCTCCGATTAGACCCCTAGCCTGGGAACCTCCACATGCTGCGGATGCGGCCATAAACCCGCGGCCATAAAATGACAAAAAGGCAAAAAAAAAAAAAAACACAATAAACATGGACACATGATTAACATGTGTACATGTATTTTTTTTTTAAATTGAGGGCAATGGATTTCATACCTACATATTATATTATGTTAATAACCCTTGAAGCAGTTAAGTCTTAGCTATGGTATTAGTTTGCTAGGGCCATAACAAAATACCATAGACGGGGTGACTTAACAACAGGAAATTATTTTCTCATAGTTCTGGAGGCTGGAAGTCTGAGATTAAGATGTCCTAAAGGTTTGCTTTCTTCCGAGCCTCTCTCTTTGTCTAGTAAGTGGCTGAATTCTTTCTGTCTTTATTTTTTTTTTAATTTTTTTTTTGTTTTTTAGAGCCACACCTGCGGCATATGGAGGTCACCTGCAGCATATGGAGGTCCCCAGGCTAGTGGTCTAATCAGAACTGTAGCCACCGGCCTATGCCACAGCCACAACAATGCCATATCTGAGCTGCGTCTGTGACCTACACCACAGCTCACAGCAAAGCCAGATCGTTAACCCACTGATCAAGGCCAGGGATTGAACCCTCAACCTCATAGTTCCTAGTCAGAATCATTAACCGCTGCGCCACGATGGGAACTCCTCCTTCTGTCTTTAGATGATCTTCCTTTTGGAGGTGTCAGTGTCTACATTTCCTCATTTCATAAGGACACCAGTCATATTAGATTACGGCTCACTCTAATGACCTTATTTAAATTAATTACTTCTTTAAAGATCCTATCTCCAAATAGTCACATTCCAAGGTACTGAGGAGTTAGGACTTTAACCTGTTAAATTTGGTGGTACATAATTCAACGCAAAACAGCTTTTTTTTTTTTTTTTTTTTGGTGGCATGTGGAAGGTCTCCAGGCCAGGGATCCAGCCTGAGCCACTCAGCAACTCAAGCCACTGCAGTGACAACACTGAATCCTTACCCTACTGCATTACAAGGGAACTCCCACAACAGCTTTCTTGCTACATTTTTGGCACGTATTTTATATCAGGACTATATGTAACTTTTAGCATGCTGAAAACAAACAAGCAAAGAGAAACCTATTCAGAGCTACATCTGTGTTTTATGATCATGCTAATAATTTTGTATTGAATGACACTTCTATGCATTAGACTCTGAAAGTAAGAAAAGATAAACAATTATGAATTTAATTTTAATTTTATTGACATTGCTTATAAAGTCTTGACCCATGATTTTCCTCATAAGAGTTTACTTTTCAAGTGGTAGGCATACCTGAAGTTAAAGTGAAAGAACAAAAAAGGCTTTAGGATATAGTTGAAAGAGGCTGTGATTTGTAGGTTGAGTTTGAGTAAATCATTATTCTTCTGAGCCTTTGTCTCGTCACCTATACAACAATGATAGCTGCTTTATCTCTGCTTTATTTCTGAATGTTAAAATCCTTTGCCAACTGTGATGTACCATTCAAATATTATTTCAATATGTTTTGATGGGTCAGGAAGAAACTTAGAGGCCCCTAAAACAGTATCATTCCCCACAAAATAAATAGTTAACAGAGGCTCAGAGAAACTGTGAGCTGTCTTCTGTTGCTCAGCTTTACTAAAATCTCCCCAGCAGAATCCACCTACCGTGTGTGACAACATGAATGAACCCAGATATTATGCTAAGTGAAATAAGCCAGTTAGAGAAGGGCAAACACTGTGACTCCACTTAGATGAGGTTATCTCAAATAGTCAAACTCAAGAAACAGTAGAATCATGGTTGCCAGGAGCTAAGAGGAGGGGAAAATGCAGCTATAGAATTTCAGTCTTGTAAGATGCCTAAGTTCTAGAGATCTGCAGTACAACGATGTGATTATAGTTAGCACTACTTTATTGCACACTTAAATTAGTTAAGAAGGTAGATCTCATGTTATCTGTCATTACTACCAAAAAAAATGAGATCCCAAAACTCAGAAAGTTAGATAACAAGGCCTTTCCCCAAGTCCCTGGCATTGAAAGGGCCGCTATATTTTCAGATAATGCTTTCTAAAGATTGTGCAAATTTTTAAGGCACTCTCTACTTGGCCTCCTCTGAATCTCTGGTCAAGACGGCAAATTAGCCTTGGGCCCTGGCCAGCCCCCTTGACATCAGCTGGAATGATGGAGTAGGAGGCCAGAGATCAAGACTAGGAAGTACCTTCAGGGTATCTCCCCTTTATCTCTTTTCTTTCCCTCACTACTGATTTAAGGGTGCTGTTGTACTCTTTGCACTCAGGTCAGAATTGCTACTTAGAGTTCTTAAAGGTATATCAAAGGGTCAACAGCTTTGAAATAAATGCCTGCCTGATCATAGCTCTTCGTTGTTAAAGGCAATCAATGTAGAGAGAAGTTTAAATGTTCACTGGGTCTATAACATAGTGAATAGATCTACTCCTTTCTTCTGGTCCTACCTATCAGTCAGCAACAACTCACCATCCTCTTTAACTTTCTCTCCCGTTCATACCCATAGCTGAGTACCTACTATAATACCTGTCACTTCACGAGTTGCAATCTAAACGGAAAAGAGAGTAAGCAGGATTGATAGAGCCCGTATGGTTCAAGTAAATCATGTTAAAACAAAGCAGGACACACTGGAAATGTGTTTAGGGCTCATCCCTAAGTTTACTGCTCCACTTTGTACAGTCACCAAACTTGTCATCCCAGAGCCATGGAAAAATGGATAAAGTAGCCAAGCAGCACTCGAAAGGCGGGAGGTAATGCTATATAGCCTATTTTTACATAATTAATCATCTTTTAAGGGTTGAAAGGCAAAAAGCCAAAAATTCAACTTAGAAGACTAGGCCAGAACATAGCTCCTCTGTGTCCCAGGCTCACTAGCTGGGAGGTGAGGCAAAGTGACACAAAGCTTGAGAGAATGACTTCTTTAATCAATGTCAGGGCTCATTAAGTTGCAACTAACCTAGAAAATAGCGGAGATCTTCTTCAGGATTAAGGACCATTGTTGCTGCCTTTGCTTTTTTAGGAGAGTATGGAAATGAAGAGTCCTTCTGACAGAGATGAGATTGTTGGAGTGGTGATGGCAGCCAGAGAAGCAATCTGCATGACCTCTGCTGAGCTGAAAAAGCAGCTGGCCAGCTGATATTTTCATCAGTATGTCTTTGCCCAGCTGCACAGATGGGCACTTAAATTATATAATAAATCACCAGCATTCCAATTGTACCCACCAAGCCTCTTCAGTCACATTGCTTAAAACCTTTAGAATCACAAGAGCCTTGACTATTTTAGTCACAAATGGACCAGTTTGCTTTTAAATACATTATATCACCTATTATTGTAAGGGAAAGGAATCTATTGGACAAGGAGAGATAACACCTGTATTAGACTCCATGTTATACTTTTGATTCTTGTGCTTTGCTGATGATCCTGTTTCTTAGGGAACAGGTGGCCTCATCTATGAATGGCAGTTGTTGCCATCTAGCCCCAGTGTATCTCCTAGGGTAAAACTGAAACTGAGTTTCATGAAATAAAAAAAGGAATAGTATCTTTATTTCTTACAGATTGTAAAGAGTTTAACTTCATCAGTATTCAAGTGGTCTTGTATCATTCATGATGACTCAATAGCAGCATGTCTACAAATTATTCAAGCCCTTTTCCTGACTCATGCATGCCATGTATTATGGCAAAGTAAATTTTTCCCTCTCTCCTGGGGAAAAAGGCCTGTTTTTCTTATGAAAAAGGTTAGACACTTGGAAACTTTTAAGGAAGATTTTTCTAATAATATAAATGGTTATTAACATTTTAAAAATGAATTAAAAGCTTGTCACTAAGATACAGCAAATATCCTAGAAACCAAAGACCTCTATTTGGTGGAACACGAGAGGACTGATATGATAATTTTCAATGATTCTCATAGAAATGCTGGCTCAGAGTCATGTACCCAAGTGAAAAGAGGCTGGTCTATGGTCTATGTAGGGTTGGAACCAGTTTGACATGAGTATATCTAGACGACAACCTATTGTCATTGAGAGTGAATCTAACCCATTTGAAGCCTACTCCCCCTACCTGGCCAATATCCCTTACCTTTCTTCTGGCCAGTTTCCCAAGAAATCTGGAGATAAAGGTATTCAGTGCAGAAGATGATTTGATCGGCAAGGCCATTCCTTTTCCCAGGGCTGGGTACAAAGGATCTGGAATGACTGATCAACTCAGGATTGTCATTGCTTCTGGCTGATGTCTACTGTCACTGTGAGGTTTTTGCCCAAAGTCAGTAGATGCCTGTCTACTCTTTGTGATGCCCTTGCTGGCCTGGATTCCTGCCAGCCTCACAATGGGCCTTTGAACTTGGGCTTTGAACCTATTACTCTCTTAGTGTGTACTCAGATATTCTGTCATTGTTCACCAAAACAAAACATTCTGTGTGTCACTGTGTCATCATGGGTAGCCTCCACATGCCATGGAGACCATGCTACAGGTGTAGACTGGGATACAACCCTAGACTTGCCCTTCCATCACAGTTATTTTAGGGGCATCCTTAACAGTTCCAGCTCTTAAACCTGGGGCTGAACCATACTGTCCATCCTTCTAAGTCTATTTAACTTTGAGTCTCAAGGGGGAGAGTTCAGTGCTTTGGGCCCTTGGCCTCAGAAAGCCTGGGCTCCTTTTGCAAAATGATCACCTTCTAAGGACAAGTTTTCTTTATGGAGTAATGAGATGAATTGTGTTAAAAACAAAAAAACTTGAAAAAATATTTTTACGCCCTCCTTTAAAAGCCATGGATACTTAGTTATTTATGTAATTAAGAATTTCCTTTTGAATAATCCTTCCCTGAGTTGTTTTTTTCAGGCAATTTTTAGTCTATACACCTAAACATAAGAGTGAGTGATGGAACTTGAAGTACATCTTTGGTCTTCACCAAGGGCAACCCTTTATATGCTCGATCATAATTGATATCCTGAATATACAGATATCTTCCCAGTAAATGGCACAGCTTTCACCAGATGGCTTAAGCTAAAGACATGCTTGACTTTCTAATTTCAACAGCCAAAACCAAGTCCTACTGACCAAATAGGTATATCACCAAAAATATATGTAAAGACAGCATCAAATACTTTAACATACCATCAAAATATACCACCAAAATATATCACAAATTTCTCCACCTCATTAGCCACCCCCTAGTACAAACTACATCCTCTTGGATGGCATGAATGGTTTCCTTATGTTCATCTTTTGCCATTCTTGCCATACTCCACTAGATTTCCTTGCCACAGCAAGAGATAAAAACATAAATCAGGGATTTCCTGTCGTGGCTCAGTGGAAATGAATCTGACTAACAACCATGAGGATTGCTGGCCTCCCTCAGTGGTTTAAGGATCTGACGTTGCTCTGAGTTGTTGTATAGGTCACAGACATGGCTTGGATTCCATGTTGCTGTGGCATAGGCAGGCGGCTACAGCTCCAATTAGACCTGAGCCTGGGAACTTCCACATGCTGCGAGTGCAGTCCTAAAAAAGCAAAGTAAAAAAAAAAAAAACATAAATCAGATCGTGTCATTCTCCAACTTAAAATCCATCAAAGACTTCCCCTGATTTATATGTTTCAAAAACAAAAAGCCCTTTCTCAATCCTGGGTCTTTGCACTTGTTCCCTAGTCCTAACATGCTTCTCTCTGGTTCTTCACATAGACAGCTGATTCTCACCCTTTTGATAACAGATCTCATGTTGCTGTCTTAGAGAACACTTCTCTGATCTCATCTCTTAGGTTGTCACCTGCAGGTACTCTCTTTTATTTTCTTTATTTCCTTCATTTAATTGTCATTTTAGTGTGGTTTCAAGAAGGAGTAAAGGTAAATGTTTTTCAGCCTACAATATTTACCTGGCTATTGTGGTCATAATTTTTAGGGCGAACAAAAGTTATCACTGTGCTTCATGGTTTTAAAATCTGCTTTTTATAATATTAAATCACAAACCCTTCTTAGATTATGAACTATTCACCAAGAACATGATTTTTAATGCATCATATTGATGTGTCATAATTTAGGTGGCCAGAGTCTATTGTTAGAAGTTTAAGCTGTTGTTAGTCTTTTACAAAAAGAGTTGAGGAAGACCCAGGGGCCTATTAAAGCCCTCCAAAAAAAAAAATGGAGGTGGGCTTTGGAAAATAAGATTATTGTCTGAATGGAGAAATTATGGCTAAATGAAAGGGTAACTAAAAATATATTCACAGAATCATAGAGAACTAGTATTTGGTTTGTCCTTTAAGCTCAAAAGAACTGAATTTAAGACAAATAAAGAAAGTACAATGCTGAACATTACTGAGCTCATTACACTGAGGTTTCTCACTTAAGCAATGTGTTGGATAGTGATTGAAGAGCAGATTTAGTGGTGAAAACAACTGATTTTGTTTTGATGTTTAATTTGAGATATTTGTGGCATATCCAAGGGGAGCGATATAGTAAGCTGTTGAATTTAATGGTGTGTGGTTTAGGAGGAAGTTTCTAGTTTAGAGTTAAAGATTGGGGAGACATCAGTTTACATTGCATGGTAATTGAGACCAATGGAACTAGAGGCAAAAATCCAGGGAGAGTATTTAGAATGAGAAAATAAGAGAGCCCAGGACAAAATGATGAAGAATGTAAACATCTGCAGAATGGACAGAGGAAGATGGGCATTTAAAGAAGGTGGAAAACAAGAGGCCAGTGAGCTCTGGCCAGGAGCAAAGCCATGAGAGAACGTGTTGTGAGATTCTCCAGCGTTGATTAGCCTGACCCTGCTTGACTGGTTATATGGCTGCCGACTTTTCCTCCTTTTTACTGTTTGTTTATATCTCCCCAAACAGGGATCAGAGAGAATAACTTTTCCGGAGAGTGCGCGTTCTTCTTCAATAGAAGACATACATGTTGTTGTGTTCTCTAGGTGGAATATCCGGGAAGTTCTTTGAGCTCATTGAATGAGTAGGTGGAGGTCTCTAGGGTGTGATCTGGAGTTTTCAGGGAAAGCTGCTCCTCTCTCCTAAAATGGTTCTCTGGCTGATCCTAGCAATGCCTGACATCCTGTGCACTCCGTCAACCCTCACGAGTAAATGGACCCATGAATATTGAATGACTAAGTGTCCTATTAAAATGCAAATACTCTGAGAGGGATGACAAATCAATTGTCAATTCCCATTTAACAAGTCGGTGGGCTGGAGATTTGTTACCAAAACTCTTTCATCTATGGTCAGTCTCTGCATTCAACTCACAGGGCCAGTTACTATGGTCGGTTTATAGGCCTAGAGTGAAGGCTTACATGGGAAGGGTATATCTGATCACCGTAGTTCAGTTTTACAACTATCTATACAAATCATCTGTTTTCATGTCCTAGGCTGCCATAACAAATTACGTACTACAAACCAGGTGGCTTAGAACAACTGAAATTTATTGCGTCACAGTTCTGGAGGCTGGAAGTCTGAAATCAAGATGTCAGCAGGGCTGTGCTGCCACCTGGGAGGAATCTTCCTTGCCTCTCCTTATCTTCTTAGCTGCTGGTTGTTGTCAGGAATCCACAGCATTCCTTGTCTTGTAGATGTAGCTTTCTGGTCTCTACCCTCATTTTCACGTGGCCCTCTTTTCTTCCCTGTATGTCTATGAGTCCGTTTGGCTCTGTTTTCTCTCATTTATTTATTTATTTATCTTTTTTAGGGCTGCATCCACAGCATATGGAGGTTCCCAGGCTAGGGGTTG
>PVHT021183695.1:3550840-3649101 GCA_004024745.2 Catagonus wagneri
AGGCACTTGGCATTTACTGAATGTGAGAGGTAACCTGGGATTACCATGCAGTAGGAAAAGAAAGGGTGGAAAAGGATGGTAAATTACTCTAAAAAATATTGTAAGTACATATTATGGGCCGGGCTATGGGTAAGGCCATGGAAGGAGAGTGGTAAATGGAAGGATATTATTCAGGAAGACAAGATGAGCAATACAGACATATAGAATAAACATATTTTAAATTTAAAAGCAAAGAAGCATTTTGAGATTTACTGAGTGCTTTATGAGAGAGAAGAACCAAGAAGAACCTTTTCAGATAGTACGGTCAGGAAGAAACATGTATGCTGTAACTAGAAAGTTGAGGAGGATTCAGTAATGGGATTAGCCAAGAGTAGGTGTTTCACTTCTTTCATCAGTTTTTTAGGGCTGGCAGCCTCTGAGCAGAGACCTCAAACCTCGGCAGTCAAGATGAGGGCCTTCAGAACCTATCCCACAGCTTAAGGTTTAGTTGTACTTCCAGATAGAGGTCTTGATACTTTTCTCCTCTCTTTGCCCTTTACCCCTCCTCACTCTTCACACACACACACACATACACACATACACACACACACCAAACACCACTTTATTCTCTCTAAGTGATATAAACTTTTTTAATACCACATGAGGTAGACAGTCTCAGAAAACTGCCGCACCACTTTCTTTTTCCTTTTTAATTTTATTACATTTATAGTTATACAACAATCATCACAACCCAATTTTATAGCATATCTTCCCAAACCCCCAGCCCATCCCCCCACCATCCAACCTGTCTCCTTTGGAAACCATAAGTTTTTCAAAGTCTGTGAGTCAGTATCTGTTCTGCAAAATAGTTCATTGTGTCCCTTTTTTAGGTTCCACATGTAAATGATAGCATATGACATTGGAGTCTCATTGTCTGATTGACTTCACTTAGCAGGATAATTTCTAGGTCCATCCATGTTGCTGCAAATGCCATTATTTCTTTCCTTTTTTTTTCTTTTTTTTTCTTTTTAGTGCTGCACCAGTGGCATATGGAAGTTCCCAGGCTAGGGGTTGAATCGGAGCTACAACTGCTGGCCTACGCCACAATCATAGTAGCACAAGATCCAAGTCGCGTCTGTGATCTACACCATGGCTCACAGCATTGCTGGACTCTTAACCCACTGAGCAGGCCAGGGATCAAACCTGTAACCTCATGGTTTCTAGTCAGATTCATTTCCGCTGCTCCACAATGGGCACTCCCGTTATTTATTTCCTTTTAATGGCCGAGTAATATTCCATTGTGTATATGCACCAAATCTTCTTTATCCACTCCTCTGTCAAAGGACATTTAGGTTGCTTCCATGTCTTGGCTATCATATAGTGCTGCAGTGAACATTGGAGTACATGTATCTTTTCAAGTCTTGGTTTTCTCTGGAAAAATGCCCAGGAGTGGGATTGCTGGATCAAATGGTAATTCTATTTTTAGTTTTCTGAGGAATCACCATACTGTTTTCCACAGCGGTTGCATCAATTTACATTCCCACCAACAATGTAAGAGAGTTCATTTTTCTCCACACTCTCTCCAGCATTTATTGTTTGTAGGCTTTTTGATGATGGCCATTCTGGCCAATGTAAGGTGACACCACTTTATTTCTGAATCATTTGGGAGTTACAGACATCTTGACACTTTAGCCCTACAAATTTCAGCCTGTATCACCTAAGAAAAAGGGTATTTTCCTACATAATCACAGTATAATTCCTATAATTGGATAATTAAAAAATTAATTTAATACTATTATCCAATATATACTCCATAACTTAAATTCTTCAAATTTTCTCAATAATGTCTTTTATAATTATTTTCTTTTTTTCTGATCCAAAATCTAATGAAGAATAAAGGATCACACTTAGTTGACATGTCTTTTTAGTATCCTTTAATATAGAATAGGTTCCCAAACTATTTTGACTTTTATGCCTTGCCTTTTTTTTTTTCCTTAAATGGCCACACCCACAGCATATGGAAGTTCCCAGGACAAGGACTGAATGTGAGCCACATTGGTGACTCAGCTGTGGCAAAGTCAGATCCCACTGCACCAACCGGGGATTGAACCTGTGCTTCTGCAGTGACCCAAGCCACCACAGTCAGATTCTTAACCCGTTGCACCACAGTGGGAACTCCTGCCTTGACATTTTTAAAGAATTCAAACAAATAAAGAATTCAAATCATTGCTTTGTAGAATGTACAGTAGAGGCCCAAACATATACTAGATTTGTAGCAGTTTTTAATATTTGCTTTAAATTGTCATTTGGAATTACAAATTGCTAGGCATTACAGTAAAACTAACTGTAATGCCTAGCAACCTATGCTGTTGCAGTTCAAAGTACTCAAAACCAGTTCTGTGGGGTGTGGAAAGATATTTTGATAAAGGGGACTTGCAACTGCATTATAAAAAAAAAGGAAAAACAGGTTTCTTTGCTGTAGGACTTTTCTAGAAATTCTATATACTAGTAGACATTATGAATCTTTGAGAGAGTTTCGGTTTCTCAAACTTTCAAAGAAGACTTTGTTTGAGGACTATATTAATTATCCATTGCAGAATAACAAATTACCCCAAACCTACAGACCTAAAGCAACAAGCATTTATTATCATAAACAGTTTCTGAGAATCAGGGATCAGGAAGTGGTTTTGCTATATGGTTCTGGATCAGAGTCTCTCCTCAGGTTGTAGTAAATATGTTGGCTGGGGCTGCTGTCATTTGAAGGCTTGACTGGGCCTGAGAGGTCTGCTTTCAAGGTGGCTCATTCACACGGCTGTTGGCAGGATGCCTCAGGTCCTCACCATGTGGACCTCTTCATATGGTTGCATGAATACCCCTGTGCCAGCTTCCCCTAGAGTGAACAGTGTACAAGAGCAATGAGAAAGCTGTAATGGCTTTTATGATCTACTCTCAGAACTCACACACCATCATATTTACTAGTGAGTCACTAAATTCAACCCACATGCAAGAGAAGGAGCATTAAGTTCTACCCATTTTTTGGCTTCTTTTTTTTTTTTTTTGCTACAGAGGTGGCACGTGGAAGTTCCTGGGCCAGGGATTGAGCCTGCAGCACAGCATTGCCCCGAGCATCTCGAGTGACAGTGCTGGGTCCTTAACCCACTGCGCTGCAAGGGAACTCCCTTGGCTTCAATTTTTGCAGGGGGCAATGTCGAAGAATTTGTGGGAATATTTTAAAATCACTCTAAGGACTCTCTGGGGGATTTAGAATTCTTCATGACACACTTTAGAAATTATTATTTAGAATGTCCTAAGAACTCAGGGTTAGAAATTAACACAAGAGGTGGGTCTTAGCTTTACCTCACTGGCTAGTTGTGTCTTATTAACCAGTAACTTGGTTATTGAGATTTCAGGCATATCTTTGATCTTTTTGAGATTGAATTTTTTTGTTGTTGTTTGTGCCCATGGCTTTGGAAGTTCCCAGGCCAGGGATCAAACCTGTGTCAAGCAGTGACCCAAGCCACTGCAGTGACAACACCAGATCATTAACCCATTGTGCCAACGCAGAACTCCCTTGAATTTTTACATAAGTAAAATGAAGATGATCATACTGTTGATCTTTGCAATATCTTAGGTTTGTTATGAAGATAAAATGAACTAATGTACATAAAAATGCTTAAGTAATTAAAACATACTATTCAAAATCACTCTTAACTAAAGTCATTGGCCAGTAGATGGCCTAACAAAGCACTGAATGCTAGATTCTATATATATATATATATTTTTTTTTTTTCTTTTTTAGGGCCGCACCCGTGGTATATGGAGGTTCCCAGGCTAGGGGTCAAATCAGAGCTACAGCTGCCGGCTTATGCCACAGCCACAGCAATTCCAGATCCAAACCATCTCTGTGACCTACACCTCAGCTCACGGCAACACTGGATCCTTAACCTGAGCGAGGCCAGGGATAGAACCTGCATCCTCATGGATACTAGTCAGATTCATTTCCACTGAGCCACAACAGGAACTCTTAGATTCTGATTTTTTCATATTAAAAAGCTCCTCTTCCACAAGTTCCCTTGTTGTGCAGCGGGTTAAGGATCTGGCGTTGCCGCAGCTGTGGCACAGACTGCAACTGCAGTGACTGTTTGATCCTAGCCCAGTCAATCTCCTTTCACATGCTGCAGGTTTGGCAAAAAACAAAAACAAAAAACTGCTCTTCTTCCTGTCTTCCAGGAGACTGTCATATGCATAGACATACGTAAAAATACTTTTAATAAGTCTTATGACAACTCCATAGGAATTTTAACCTGACATTTGTATCTTAGGCAATTGCTTCTTTGCTAGATATAAGAGAACTTTGTCTAGGCAAGGTGCTAGTTACCTGTGAAATGAGCTGTTGTTGTTGTTTTTAAAGACCTTTCTGTCTTCCCACAAGTTCCCTAAACCATAAGGAGGCTGCTTTTCTCCTATGTCTCATCAGCTGGCTCCAAAGCAGTTCCTAAAGAGCAGTTCTGAAAGTGTTTAAAGCAACAGCAGCCTCAACAAATTAAGTTCTGAGTCTCCCATGGTGACCACATGGCAGGACTACGCAGGGTTGGAGGCCTGAGTCTTGATGGGATGTACTTGTCCAAGATTAGTCTCCTTACTTTAAAGTCATATCCCATTACCAAATGAACCACACAGACCAGACATAAAGAAAATATTGCTGCCAGCCAACTGCAGTTTTTCAATCCAAAGAGCTTAGAATACTTATAGGCATAATCTTGTTAATCTTCATAATACTGTAAGGTAAGTCAAAGTATCATCACTCTTAGAGGAAAGTGTGGCTAAACTTGGGTTTATTTTAAATCTCTGTATTTTTCTTTTCTTTTTTTCTCTTATTTTTTGTTTTAAATCTCTGTATTTTTCTAATACCCCGCTCTATGCAACTATATTTAAATATTGAACATGGTTTAGTCCTAGTACATTAAAAAAAAAAGAAGAGAACATAGATATTAGGGTTGAATTAGAACCAGGGCTCTTAACTTAGAAAGAGCTATTGGTCAATACATTAATTAAGACATCAAGTTTACACCCTGTTGTCAACAGTAATTGTTTACTGCCTAACTAAACCCTCCTTAATTTATTATAGTCATTAGTGTCTGTTAGCAAGGAAGAATGTGCTTGAATTTTACAGGGGTATGTGGTTAGCAGTTTTCTGTCTCTGAGCTGGGACCTGACTCACTTGATCTTCTCACCTCACACTTAACACAGGACCCAGCTTGACTTAAGAAATGATTAGCTTTCGTTGTAGAATTATAAACAGTCATAGGTCCTTCTGTTCTGTGCCTTGGCTCTCAAATTTATCAAATGAGAGGATAGGATTACATTATCTCTAAATTATCTCTTATAGCCAAAATTCTCAGTTAATGATTATCTGTTTTGTTTTTGTTTTTGTTTTTTTGCCACAGGTGTGGCATGTGAAAGTTCCCCGGGCCAGGGATCTACCCAAGCTGCTGCAATGACAACAATGGATATTTACCCTCCTGGGCCACAAGAGAACGCCAGTGATTATCTGCTTTGATACAATGATTAAAGCAACAATGATAGAAAGAAATACCCCAAACTGGAGCATTTGAGACCATTTGAGTTATTTGCCTATTTTCATAATTTCCTAAAACTCAGTTTGAAGGACAATAACTTGATCCAGGAAAGTAAAAGTCCTCTGGCCACCTCAGTATGCACTTTCAGAGAGGGAGAGAGAGAGGGAAAGCAGAAGGAGAGAGAGGGGGAGAGAACTTTTGCTTTGTGGTTCAGCAACACATATTTGGGGCAGCAGGGAGTCTCCAGGAATCTAGACCTCACTGAGGAGGTAAACTGTTAAGGGAAAATTGCTAAACCTGTAGAGGTAAATCCAAGGTTTGTAGGGCCTACAGCTTCTTCAATTTTAGAGGTCCTCTTTAAAAAAAAAAAAAAAGAATTCAGAATTAAGTATGAAAATGCATATTTATTCAGAATTGAATTCGTTTGGAAGTGAATATTTATTTGAATGCTCTTAGCCTTTCCAATACCATCCAAAATAGAGAAAGTGGGAGCTCCCATCGTGGCTCAGTGGTTAACGAATCCGACTAGGAACCATGAGGTTGCGGGTTCGATCCCTGGCCTTGCTCAGTGGGTTAAGGATCCGGCGTTGCCGTGAGCTGTGGTGTAGATTGCACACGTGGCTCGGATCCCACGTTGTTGCAGCTGTGGCAAAGGCCGGCGGCTACAGCTCCTGTTAGACCCCTAGCCTGGGAACCTCCACATGCCACGGGTGCGGCCCTAGATAAGGCAAAAAGACAAAAATAAATAAATAAATAAGTAAGTAAATAAAAACAAAATAGAGAAAGTGCCATGGAGGAAATTCGGACAGAGACTGAAGTCTTAACCAATCATGTTTGAAATATCTTACTCTTGCAAATTTTGTAAAAACACTATGGCCATTGCTAACCCCTGCCCAGGTTCTGGAAAGGGTCTGTGAAAGTGAGGACCCCAGAAGCCTGGGTTTTATTTTATTAGTGTCACAGTCCATCCACCATTATAAACATGAGACATATCTAGTCTAGTCTAATAGATACTTTGATTGAAAGTTCATTTAACTGAAAAATAAAAAAATGGCATATGTATAACTGAATCACTTTGCTGCACACCTGAAACTAATACGTTATAAATCAACTATACTCCAATATAAAATAAAAAGAAAAAAAAATGAAACCACTACAAAAATGAGAAAGAACTATGTTAATAGTCACAAAGATGCCAGGCTATATTGTTAAGTGGAAAAATCAGGAATGAGATAATATTGCCTGACCCCATTTATATATTAAAAAAAACCCAATACAGAAGCAATGTATGTGCGTGTATATATGCATATGTGCTATATATTTGCTCCATATCCGATCCTTGAGAGTGGTTACTTTTGAAGAGTGTGTAGGGGTGTGGGGCATTAACCCAGTTTTGCATAACAGATATTTATGTGTTACATGTAGGCCTCCTCAGTAGTAACAACTGCACGTCCCTCGATAAGCTCTATTTCAAGCATCGCATTCTCACACTATCTTTGGCTACTGTTCTAATTCACTCCCTCTAGAGCCTCTATCTACTTTTGACCTACCAAGATCCACAATCAAGTTTCCTATCATTCAGTGTCCTCAGTTCCTTCAGCACCTCGCTTCCACCCTAACCCAGCTTAAATTCCATGGTCCATTATTATAATCACTCACTTGCATACACCTTAACTGCCCTGCTACCTCTCTTTGTAATGCTTACTTGGTGAACTCCATCCCTGATTGAATCCAACTCTCCTCTCCCCTGCCCCTGCAGCTTGGCAGTTGAATGTGGCTGGAGAGAAATCACACAACTCATGCTGCCTTGTCTCATTTTAAATTCTTCACCTAACGTCAGGGGAACTTTTAGTGCAGACCTGGAATCCTACTACATTTTCCCTTGTCTCTTCACACTCCCACACTCCTTGGTGGCTGTTTCATACTTTTTCCTCTCTCTTCGAACTTCCATATCTCCTCCACTATCCTCACTCTTAGCTCATGACTGTTTACTAATTCTTTGAGAAAAAAAAAAACAATCGGGGGGAAAAAATGCCGAAATACCTACCTTGCACCAACTCCCAGCACTGTATCCAACCCCTGTTGTCTGCCTTCTTTCCTGTTCCTGTGGATGAAACACCAGGGCTTTCATCTTAGGCCAGTTCTCTGTTGTGCACCAACCCTATCCCAGGTGAGAATACCCACTTAACATCCAGGGCTAAGGACCTTTGGGCACAGTAGGCAGAGTGCCTAGGGTCCACTTTACCTTTAGGGGCTCATGAACATGTTTAATTCCCTTTAAACTCAGAAGAAAAATAAGAACTTTCAGGTAAAAAAATGTTTTCACATATAATGTTCATGTTTTTCATTCTTATACAATGCAGCTTTTGCTTTCCAGGGTCTCTTTATAAGGGCACTGATCCTACTTATGAGGCCTCCACTTTCATGATCTAATCACCTCCTAAAGGTCTTACCTCCTAATACCATCACCCTGGGGATTAGGCTTTCACATATGAATCTGGGAGGGACACAAATGTTCAGTCCATCGCGTCACCTTCACTTCCAAGCACTCACTCCCCATCAACTTTCCGCCTCTTTTTTTTTTTTTAAAGCAAAACTTTTTTTTATTTTGTCATTTTGCCTTTTCCAGGGCCGCACTTGTGGCATATGGAGGTTCCCAGGCTAGGAGACTAATCGGAGCTGTAGCTGCTGGCTTACGCCACAGCCACAGCAACGTGGGATCTGAGCCGCGTCTGCGACCTACACCACAGCTCATGGCAACGCCGGATCCTTAACCCAAGGCCAGGGATCGAACCCACAACCTCATGGTTCCCAGTCAGATTTGTTAACCACTGAGCCACGATGGGAACTCCTTAAAATCAAAAATTCTTAAGAGATTTGTCTGCATTTACTGTCATAGGTCACTTTCCTCCCATCTTCTTTGACTTCCAGTCTTCACGCCCGCTGCACCACTGAAACGGCTTTCTTGATAAGGTCCCAGTGGCCTCTCTGAGACTAAATACAGTAGCCAGTTCTCAGTCCTCTTCTCACTTTACTTAGCAGCAGCATCTTAAATAGCTGATCATACCTTTCGCCTAAACTACTTTGTCCACTTGGCTTCTTTGAAAGGCGTCCACATAGTTTTCCATTCTGAATAAAGACATTTTTGAGAGTGAAAGTTGGGCATTGCTACTGATTACACTGACACAGATGCCAACTGGGATCGTCTCGGACAAACTGGACCATAGAGTCACTGATCTTCTACGAAACCACACCTTCCTGGCTCTTCCTCCTCAATTTCCTTTGCTATCCTCCTCTTCTCGCCAGCCTCTAAATATTGGACTTCCTAAAGCATCCTTGGACCTCTTCATGTTCTTTTCCTTTTCTTCCATCTCTATACTCCTTTAGAGCTATTTTCCAACTGCTGCACACTGGTATGCTATACTGCTTGACAAAATGTTGAAATATTTCCATTAAAATCAGTAAAGAGCTGCTCTCAAACTCTCTAATGCCCTCCCAACCTACCACTCCAGCCTCACTCTGGGACCCTCACATATACTATGATCTAGTTTCTATCATGTTAACAACACCTGACCGTTTAGAACTGTGCTCAAGCACCTTCTAATTGGTTAGTATGAATACCTTACTGGTTATTAAATATTTTGAATATCATCCTTATATTCATTTATAGGACTTTATATGAAGTTCTAGATTTATACCTCCAGGAGTTCCCGTTGTGGCATAGCAGAAACAAATATGACTATGAACCATGAGGTTGCAGGTTCGATCCCTGGCCTCGCATGGTGTAGGTTGCAGACGCGGCTCGAAACTGATGTGTCTATGGCTGTAGTGTAGGCGGGCAGCTGTAGCTCTGATTGGACCCCTAGCCTGGGAACCTCCATATGCCACAGGCGCAGACTTAGAAAGCAAAATAAACAAACAAACAAACAAACAAATAAATAAATAAATAAATTTATACCTCCAGCTCAGACTGAAACATTTCCCCTGAACCCCAAGACTTGTATATCCAGTTGCCTAGCCAATATGTCAACTTGTATTCATGAGGGGTATTTTGAATTTAAAATGTCCTGAATTTCCCCCCCAAACCTCTTTATACAGTCTTCCCCAGTTTAGGAAATGACAACTTTATCCTTTCATTTGCTCTGGCCCCAAGTCCTGGTTTGTTTGTTTAACTCCTCTCTTTCATACCCCACATCCAAGCTATTGGCATAGGCTGTTATCACTACCTTCAGATATATATCCATTTTTCACTACTTTCACAGCTGCTACTTTCTACCATTGTCTCTCACCTTGACCACTGAAGTAACTCCTGTTTCCATCTTTGCCCTTTCTAGTTATTTTCAACTCAGCAGACAAAGTGTTTATGAAACAAGACAGCCCATGTCAGAATCCTCCCATCTCAGTTATATAAAACTCAAAGACTTACAATGGCCTCAAGGTCTTATGTGTCTGCTCCACACCACCCACTTATTACCTCTGACCCCATCTCCTACTTTTCTCCCCATCCTCCACTCCAGCCATACTCACCTCCATCAGACCCATTCGGGCATCAGAGCCTTAGCACTTGCTTTCTCCCCCTGCATGGTCTGTTCTCTCCCCATGCTGCACACAGCTGGCTTTTTGCCTCCTTTAGGTCATTTATTAAAGTTCACTCTCTCAGTGGAGTCTTCCTCTAACAAATTATAACCCCACCCATTGCCCTTTCCTGCTTCATTTTTGTCCACACTGCTTATAACTACCTGACCCACTGTAGATTTTACTTCTGTTATTTGTTAGTTTTGTTCTTTGCTGTCTTAGTCTGCTTGGACTGCCATAATAAAATACTATAGGTTGAATGGCTTAAACAAATTTGTTTCTCTCAGTTCTAGAGGCTGAAAATCTGAGACCAGGGTTCTGGCAACTTAGTTTCATTCTGAGGCCTCTTCTCTTGGCTTGCACACATCTTTCTGGTGCTTATATGACTTTGTGCAGATGCCTGAGGAGGGCAGGGAGAGGCACAGAATGGAGAGAAGGAAAATCCTTTCTGATGTCTCCTCTTTGGGTACTAATACCATCAGAGGGTCCCCCCTTCATGACCCTAATTCTTTTCCAAAGGCTCCATCTCCATATAGTATCACATTGGGGTTAGGGCTTCAACACATGAATTTTGAGGGTTCACAATTCTGTCATTAACACTCCATGTAATCTCAGAGCCTTGAAGAGTGTCTGGTATGTAGTAGGTACTCGGGAATTAATTGTTACATGAATTCATAATTAGGAGTAATGGTGAATATTACTTACTAATTTTATAACTTCTCAAAAAGTTTTACCACTATTAAATTTTACTATTAATATGCTATAGGGAAAGTCTCCAAAAACAGAGTAGCTATTTTTTCACAGCCCCGTTCTAGAACTTTTATATAAAGTAGTAAAATATAAATTTTATGTATTCTTTGGAAGTCTTCATACAGAAAGATATATTGTGCAGACTCACACACCTAGGGTCAGAGAGAAGTCCAAAGCGCTGAGGCCAGGGGCACGGTGTTCTAAGCCAGTCATGCAGTCAAGTCCATCTACCCCAGTCTCTGGCCACACTGCTGAATTCAATATCATATAGTGGCTAGAGAACTCTTGCTGGCAAACCCATCTCCCTCAAATAATACTGAAAACTGAACTAAGGAAAAGCAAGAAATCAGGCCCTCTGTTCTTCCAGGAAGACTGGAAACAGAAGAAAGTTAAAAATGAACTGGACCTATGGTGATGATGTGAGGGTTTTCCAACTCATCCTTTCCTTTCTTGTGATACTTAGACTAATTCTCCTTGTAAAAATTAATAGGCAGAGTATATCATGAAACCCCTTCTTTTGTCATCTGTGATACTCTTCTGTGGACACAGGCCTATCTTTTATTCTGTCCACTTAAGAACAGTTTCATTTACCAAGTTAATCAAGGAAATACAATCATAAACCTGAAGAGTCATTAATAATTCTAGTGGGTGTTTTCTAGTATTTTTGAACATTAGCCTCTGAAGAATCTCTTTAACATGACCACACATAGAGATAGTTATATAATAACCCCCTGGACACCTTTGCAACCCTGAATCTGAACATTATTCACTTCTCGGTCTTTCCAGGAAATCTCCAGAGAACATCACTTCTTATTTGCAAAGAGATGGGAGTTGTCAATCACTCCCCCCACGACCACCACCACAGAGACATTCAGAATCATCTCAAATCTGGTTTCTTTACGTGTTAGAAAGGAGCTCAATTTGGTAAGTCACGGAAGATAGCTATAACGTTATAGGATTTAAGCGATGTAAGGAACTTAATTTTACATCCAATTTTTATGTAATTTCTGAAAGGGAGTGATGCTCAAATTTTCCTTTTCCTTCTATCCCCCCCCAAATGTTTTGGGTTAGGCCTTTTTTTTTTTTTTTGTATTTTCATTTTGCAATAACTCTTCTAATAATTGGGAGATACGGTAAAAATGAGGGGCATGTTAATGCAATTATCATGAAAAGGATGTACATTTTAATTATTAATTGCCAGCTACCAGGGAAGGTAAAGGTAGAAGTAAAGCAGATATGTCTTATTTAAGAAAACCTGACTGGGAGTTCCTGCTGTGGTTTAGTGGGTTAAGGATCCAGCACTGCCACAGTTGTGGCGTAGGTTGCAGTTGCAGCTTGGATTTGATCCCTGGGCTGGAAACTTCCACATGCCTTGGGTGGAGACAAAACAAACAAACACTTGACTGGAAGGAAATGGGTATTGTTTTGAGTTATGATGCCCCTTGTTGCCTGACCCTTAGCGATTTTTAGTAATACATTTTCCTCTCACTTCTAGTTTGAATAGCACTAGTTTAGAATTATGAATTCAGAGCATCTTTTTGCTTAGGAAAAAAAAATGGCTTCATAACAGAAACAAACTCATGGACAGAGAGCACAGACTTGTGGTTTCCAAGGGGGAGGGAGAGGAAGTGGAACAAACTGGGAGTTTGGGGTTAGTAAATGCAAACTATTACATTTAGAATGGATAAGCAAGGAGTTCCTGCTGTATAGCACAGGGAACTATATCCAATTACTTGTGATAGAACATGATAGAAAATAATATGAGAAAAAAATGTTTATGTATGTATAACAGAGTCACTTTGCTATATAGCAGAAATTGACAGAACACTGTAAATCAACTTTAATAAAAATGTTTTAAAAAGTGGCTTTATAATCAAATGTGAGGATCTACAATAGAAAATAACTGTTTTTGTTCTTCAGTTTTCTCAACTGCCTTGCATGTAAACTCACAATTTGTCTGGATAAATGGCTATGGAATTTATAAATGTTTTAAGGCTATTGGTGTAGACGCTAATAATGAATCCAATGAATTCATAGTAAAAGAAATGTTAAATGACAAAAGGAGTAAATGATCGTTTGTCACTGCATTGGTGCTTTCTCACTGGTGCAGAGTAGAAATTGGTTGGTAGCTTCAGCAGTTTCAGAACTCATTTTACTGATCAAATACAAAATAAGACAAAATGCACAAATATTTGAGAAGGTGGGTTATTTATATCTGATTTAGAAAATTCTATTCCGTGAGTAATTCCAAGAAACAATTTGGATATTTCCTTAATTCATTTCAAGGAATGTTTCTCTTAACTGAAAATTGTATGACCTATATCAGAAACATGTATTTGAATTGTTCTGTGGCTCAAAGTGCAGTTTTCACATCCAATACCTTATTTGATTCTCACATTACCTCCCTAATGGTAGATAGGGTGTGTCAGATATACCTATTTCACAAAAGAGTTAACCAGAAGAGGAAAGAAGCTAAGCAAGGCTGAGGTCACAGAGCTGATAAACGGGGGAATCAAGATTTGAATAAAAATCATTGGGCTCCAAATATCTCCAATATATTGTGTTGCATCTCCTACTTTAAGCTAATATGATTGCACCTGGGATACTGCTCAGGTAATTCAAACAAAGACAGTTTATTTGGGGGCCTAAATCACTCAGAATATTGACTGGATATTTTTGATTGCTTGGCAAATTGAGACATGACCTGAGTGTGACCGAGGCAAAAAACATAAGGACTACATTTCTAAAAATGCCCTTATTGGGGTTACCGATACTTGCTGCTATTTCCCAAGTCTGTAGTTACTTTAAGAAATGTTCCTTGGAGTTCCCATTGTGGCACAGTGGTTAACGAATCCGACTGAGAACCATGAGGCTGAGGGTTCGATCCCTGGCCTTGCTCAGTGGATTAACGCTCCAAACACAGTAAGCTGTGGTGTAGGTTGCAGACGCAGCTCGGATCTGGCGTTGTTGTGGCTCTGGCATAGGCCAAGAGTTCCCAAATGATTTTTGTTAGCGAATATAATCATTCCTCAGCTATAGAGACTTCATTAATTATTCATATCTTGCTATATTTCACATTATTTTCCTCAGGATTAAAGAACCTAAAGTTCTAGATTCTCTTCCCTAGTGATGTAAAAGGCGTACTTCAGTGATACTAAAGAGTATATTTATCTGTACCTCCTAGAGCACAGCTTTTCTTCCTAATTAGTTACTTGAGGTAAATATAAATAAACATTACTAATAAAGTAGACAAACATATAAGAAAATCATGGTATTATTAGATGGTATGTGAACCTTTCTTTCTTTCTTTCTTTGTTCCCTCCTTTCTCTTTCTTTATGTATTTACTTATTCATTTTTTAGGGCCACACGTGTGGCATATGGAAGTTCCCAGGATAGAGGCTGAATCGGAGCTGCAGCAGCTGACAGTCTACACCACAGCCACAGCAATGCGGGACCTGAGCCAAGTCTGCGGCCAACACCACCACTCACAGCAATGCCGGATCCTTAACCCACCGAATGAGGCCAGGGATCAAACCTACATCCTCATGGATATTAGTCAGGTTTGAAACCTGCTGATCCACAAGGGGAACTCCCTATGTGAACTTTCTAGCGGTGCAGATCTCTTGTCATATGAGATGAGTTTGTTAATGTGAGATCATTTTTCAGAAATGTGGACTAAAGATACTATTTGTTTGTGTTCCAGAGGTGCTATTAAATATCTATCAGTTATTTCTTAAATTTTGCAGAATACAAAATTCTTTAGTCACTAAACGGTTACCTGGACATAGAAAATTCATCTATGAAAAGCCCTTACTTTAAGTGGCTGGTTTTGCCATGCTCTCATGGTCTTGGAAGCTATGTAAAGTTCTTGCCCACACGTAGGCTTCCAGCAACAGGAAATTCTACAACAAGTAAAACTGTGATGTTGGCTAGAGCAGGGCTCCTCTATGGGTCTGGAAGGGTACAGCCTGGCTCATAGCCTATCGGATAGCTCATGCTAGAAAGGTATTTGTGGAATAAATGAATGAACGATTCACTAGCTGATCTGGAGGCCTTGCCTGCCCTACCATTCCATCAACTGTCCCTTACTTCAATAACTTGTATTGTCATCAGTGGGGAGGAGTTTGGAGATTCGTTTCCATAACAAATGTCAAAAATATTACCAAAAAAAAAAAAAGAGAGTTATCCTGTGGCGCAGCAGGTTAAGGATCCAGTGTTTTCACTGCAGCACTTGGGTTGCTGCTGTCGTTCAGGTTTGATCCCTGGCTGGGGAACTTCCATATGCCACAGGCATGGCCAAAAATAAAATGTAAATAATTACAATTTAGCACAAAACATTAATTCTAATTACAGTTTAGCCCAAAGCATTAATGCTAGCTGAAAGAGAGAACAAATAGAAGAACAAATGTGACGGACAGAGTGACTGAAGCTGGTAAGAGCTCACCAAAGGGGGAGACAAGCTGGAGCTGAGATGAGCTAAAACCAGAAGCCTCTGGACCAGTGGATATCAGCTGGTTGCTCTCTTCAGTTTAGAACAATTCAACAACACATATTATGTATGTATCAGGTACTGGTCATAGTGTTAGGTGCTGGGACTACCAGGGGTCTGAAATTAGGATATACTTATATTTAAACAGTATTTTAGTTACAGTTTCAAATAATATGCTCAGTATTTTTCTTCAACCTCTAGAAATCTTTTTAGGTTAAGTATCTTTAAATTTAAAATGATGGGGTAATCTGAAAAAAGTGCAATACATACGTTTTCCTCTATTTCTTTTGTACATTCTGTACTAGACCACAAAAGGACCTATTGCTTTAAACATACTGAGCATATTATTTTAAAATATAAATAGTATTCTACTTAAAAATAAATTAATCCTATGTTCCCTAATTTTTTTTTCTTTTTTTGCCTTATCTGGGGCCGCACCCGCGGCATGTGGAGGTTCCTAGGCTAAGGGTCTAAAAGGAGCTGTAGCTGCCGGCCTTTGCCACAGCCACAGCAATGCGGGATCTGAGCCACGTCTGCAACCCACACCACAGCTCACGGCAATGCCGGATCCTTAACCCACTGAGCAAGGCCAGGGATCAAACCTGCAACCTCATGGTTCCTAGTCCGATTCGTTAACCACTGAGCCACGACAGGAACTCCATTCCCTAATTTTTCTGATACACTAAAAGAAGCTTATGTAGACAGATTCCCAAGGAACGCTAGTCTAATAAAGAGAAAGACACGGGAAAAAATCATTACGTAGACTAAGCCGTCACAGAGAATATAAAAGGAACAGAAGTGGCTTCCCACATGAGCAAGAGATTATTGCTTTGGGGAGATGTAGCAGAGAGTCAAGAAAGAATTGTGGCACTGTCTGAGCAGGGTTTGGAGCACTAGGTAGGCATTTACCAAGAGGACAAGGTGGGAAAGGAATTCCAGGGAGAGGACAGGCATAATGCAAGAACACAAAGGTAGGAGACAAAGTTGGGTGTTCAGATAACCACAGCTAGTTTAGTATTGCTCAAAGTTTCAATGAGGGTGGTGGTGAAAAGTAGTCAGGGGCTAATCGTGTAACATATAGTTTGCCTTGTTAATGAATCAAATTTTATTTTATAGAGTTCACGGGGAATCAGCAAATGATTTTCAGTAGGGAAATAATTTGGTCAGACCTATTGAGAAAAGGCAGCAGTCCCCAAAATTATTGTACAGCCTCTCAACATTCCTGTGACTTGAGAGTAGGTTAAGAAGAAGGAGATAAAAGGCAAAATAAATAGAAGTCAGGATGTTATAAGCTGGCTAAATCTGTTTGTTTTAATGACAACGTATGACTGTCTGTGTTCAGTGCTTGAGACTGAAGGTGGAGGAAGAGTGGCCTGGTTATTTCTTTTTTGAACTCTAACTTTTCCTCTCTCCAAAACAAAAGTAGAAATTGTTTTAGGATAATTCGTCACACTCCCTTTAGTATTTCCTTTTCCTTTTTCCTACTTCTAAAATTTCAACATTGGGTAGGCATGAGGTCACAGGAAGAGGAATGGTTGCATCAGATGGGTATCTGTGTGGCTTCTTTCTCCACTTCATGTCTTTTCTTACAGCAGTGGGAGTTGGTAGCATGGAAGCATGGAAAACCAAAATTCAGGGGTCATCTGCAAGTCTTATTTTAGGAACCTGTTTTAGCCTTTTCTGCCATCAAACCTCTTTGGCTTTTCTTTTCCCTTTTTTTCTTTTTAATATTAGAGTTCTTACCAGTTAACATTAGCAGAAAAGGGATAATTGAGTTTCACCCGGTTTCTCACTCCCTCTGGGAGAAAAACTACAACAGTCAAATATCCAGAAGGGAAGCAATTATAAGAGGAAGCTAAGGATAATCAAGATTTGACTGTATGCTTATTGTGATTGTTGAATTATTTACATTCTTTGATTCCTTTTGGACTGAAATGATATGGTCTGGATGGTAGAAAGAACATTGGGCAAGGAGCCAGGAGGTGGTTCTCTAGATTTCATTCTGCAATTAATTAACTGTGTGTCTTCAGATAAATCACTTCTTTGAGTCTATTTTCTGATCAGGAAAAAGAGGGAATGCGATTATATCAGTGCTTCTTAAGTTCTATTTTGCATAAGATTCACTTGAAGTAGTTCCAAAATACAGATTTCCATATCTGACTGGAAGATATAGTGTAGTGGTGAGTCTGTGGACTCTGTCTACATGGGACTGGGCTTAACCCCTTGGCAGGCCACTTACTAACTAGGTAACCTTGTGCAGGTTATTTCGAGTTATTTTCTAATCTATAAAGCAGGGATAAATAACATCAATGACAGTAACTACTCAATATTGTCCCCGGCAGGGTAAAGTGGTAATAATGCTTTTAAAACACTGATTATATTGTCTGCCTCATACTAAGCATTCAATACATATTATTTGCATAGCCCATAGGATGTATGTATGGGGTGTGAGTGCATGTACGTGCGTGCGTGCGTGTGTGTGTGTGTGTGTTTGGTGCAGGGTAGGTGCTCTATAAGCATCTGTTGAATAAATAAGGGAAGTATAACTGAAGGTTTTTTTTTTAAGCAACATTTTTTGACCTCACATCTGAAATTCTTTATTAGCCCAGGCATTACTTCCCCAAGAAAGGTAAAGATAGTTTGAGGGAAGTCTGAATGTTGTGCTCTATATCTGTTCTATTCTTATTCTTAGATTTATGAGAGCCTCATGGTAATTTAAAAAATAATTAAATGATAAAAGTCCCACTAAAGTAGGAGAGCTGAGAAAGGCAGGGAATGAGTCTCAAGGATTTTGCTGGCTGGATCCGGTCGGCCACTACGTAATAGGATGACTCTCACCGGAGTGTGCATCTCCATTTTACCTCACAAGACGTCGTGAAATTCTCAAAGTCACTGTCATTGCAATTGACTTTGGATCGTTTTTAAAAAGGAGTAATCCATTTTTCATGTTGTGGACCAAGCAGAAAACAGAGCAATGTAACTTTCAAAAAGCTTTAAAATCAGCGATATCATAAATTGAGAGCGAACTTGTATCCCCCATTAACCTACTGATCAAAACACTCCGCGTACATTGAACTGTGTGTTTTCTTCGGTGGTGGCGGCTCCTTGCCTAATTTTCAGCCTGCGATTCTCTCTAGTGTTTTTAGTGAGAGGAGTTACCAGTTGAGTACCAGCGGAGAGGAAATCGCCTCGGAATCTCTGGAGGTGGCCTCCTAGAAAGATCGCTGGGAGGGGAGGAGCCCTGATTGTCCTGGAAGAAAAGCAAGGCCCCATCCGGGAAGTCACGGCTTGCTGGGAGGCTGGGGTCGGCGGCTTTGGGTTCTGGAGGTGCAAACGCAGAGCGCCAACCTGGGAGCTGGGGCCTGCGCCGCTGGAGGGGCTCAGTGGTGCAAGTGAAAGGCGCACAGCCGCTCCGACACGCGTGGGCTCCGGCCCCGCCCCACCACGCGTGGGTACTGGGCTAAAACTGATCAGAGGCCATCCTCGCGGGACGGGCGCAACCGTAGCCTGGTATCTACTCCAGCACGGACAGGCGCAGCAGGGGGCAGAGAGCCCTGGGCCTCACGGGGCGCGGTAGCCCCTCCCTTCGGAAGCCCGCGCTTCCGCCCGAACCGGGCGGCTGCCGTGACTGTGGTGGCCGTGCCTCGCCTTCCGCCTGCGCTTGGGAGCTGCTGCGGCCGCCTGCTCGCGCCCCTGCGCGCCGTGCCCACAGGCCGCGGGAAGGGAGAGCTCCCGGGCCCGGAGACCTTCTCGGAACTGGACGTTGGGAAGGCTCGGCCAGCCCCGCGTATCGCCCCCACCGGGGATGGTGTACTCGACACCTGCGGGAGCCGGGACTTGGTTGGGCTATGGCCGGCGGCTGCCGCCACAGCGAAATGAGGAGAACGGAGCCAGCGGAGCTTTCGTCCTCTCTCAAGACTCTGACACTGGCGAGCCCGACCCCAGACGCTGACGGGTGGGGACCTCGGTGGGGGCCAAGTGGATCCCTGATCTCTTGCTGCAACCAGCAGATGGGGGCGCCAGTAGTAGAGCTGTGAGCGGGTAGTGGGACCTTCCTGTTGTGGTCCCTAGACCCTCCGCCGGGAGTGTCTTCCCGCTTAAACAAAGTCTGGTGTGGAAGACAATTCTCCTCCCTCTTCCTCTCCCTCCCTTCCCCTCCCCACCTTCGTTCATCTCTAGCCTTCTTTCCAAAAAGGGCCAAGGGAAATATGGACACGAGTGAACAAGTTAGGATACAGCAAAGCGTGTGTGTGTGTGTGTGTGTGTAGGGGGGTAATGGGTGGGAGAAAATAATGAAAATAAAATTAGAAGTATCTGAGTATGTAACAGTAACACCCAAGTTACCTGCCTGCTATCAGTCTCAGCTGCGGATGCAATTTTTACACATTCAGTCCTAGGAGAAAATTAGTCCAGGCTATCCGGAAGCTTTCTTCTCACTATTTATTTTACTTTTCTGAAGCTTAAACAATTCCCACCAAATAAGTAGCCTCCCCAATAGAGACGTAGCATGCTGTTGGGAGCTCATTCCTGAACACGGTTGAAGCGGCTTCTCTGGGAGGGTGGCCTTTGTCACTCCGCAGCAGAGGTCACTGGACTCTGCTTAACGTGTCTCACGAGGGGGTGGACAGGTGCTTGAGAAAACATGACACTGTGATGTAAGGAATGACCCCCCCCCCAATTCGACTGAGGGCAAATGCTTTTCATAAGGTTGAGGTGGGTTGGTGGAAAACAGAAACTGAACCTTGGGTGTATCCTGCCCGCTTCCCCACCCCAACCACCCCCCTCCCCGCCCCCGCGCTCCTCCCCAGCCTTCACAGAGGCAAGGACAGATTCGTCTTCACACCTCAACATCCTCTACCTCCCTTGCGAATACTTGCATTAAAACGCCGCAGTCCGGGTGGGAGGAGTGTTTGCAAAAAGGAAAAGCAGGTTGCCTTAGAGTCCTCTCGATACTGCGTAGTCATAGAATATTTTATTCGAGAAGCCCTTCTAGTTGATTCTAACCGGTCTCAGGTTATTTTCCCCTTCACCTCCGATAGGGGGCGGCAGATGTCCTGCGATGCCCTGGCGACCTGCAGGAAGAGAGTCCTGTTGTCTCTGGGAATCCGGCTTAATTGATCGTGTTGGGTAGAGGCACGATCCATGGATCGTGGATCCGATGGATCCTCGTCCATTTCAGCAGCTCCCGACCCTCTGGTCTCGGACCCTGGGCGCCTTTTGGGGACCTTCGGGGCTTCCCCGTGCCGGGACTGGGCGCCATCTGTGTACCAAGCAGTACCTGTAAACTTAGCGTATAGTATAAGTCCGTACATTCAAAAGTATGCAAATGTTAGGATTAGTAAACTATATAGACGTTTAAAAGTGTCACAAAATCGATGGAAGCTTTTGATGGTTAAGTTCTCTAACTAAACAGAATTGAAAGGACGACTACCACAGTCTGGGTGGTGGTGGTGGTGGTAGTGGTAGGGTCGACTCAACTATTTTGAATTTTAAAAGGGTTTCTCTTAGAAGTTGGAAAGTACTGTTAAGCCCTAGAGTGGTCAGATTAGTGTGGAAAAGGTTCCGAGGCATCCAGGAAGGGAAACTGGGCGGGCTCGGCGGGGCGGAAGGTCTGAGCGCAGCGGGGCGTCAGCAGCCGAGACCCTTTGCAGAGAGCGGAGCTGTGGCGGCGCCGTTTGGTCCACAGCCAGAGATTCGCGACCGGCCAGATTTTCTTGAAAACCTGCTTCAGTTGGTAACCCAGCCCTTGAGTTTTCAGTCTTGTCAAAGAGGCAATATAAATCTTCTTCAAAGGCATAATTCCTCAGAAATGAGCACTTTTTTTTTTCTAAACTGAAAAATACATTTGTGGAGCAGCAATTTGTTTCGAAGAGAAGAAAGATAATACAAAAATGTAAAGAAAAAATGAGATTGGCTATTAAAATGTAAAACATTTTAGAGACTGGCTGTCACAGTCATCTCTATATAGCTTTTGACAAGTGATAGCTTCTAGGTTTTTCCAAGTGAAAAAATATGTAGTAGTAACAGTTGTGCCCTTACTGTATTTAAATTTCGTGCACAATTAAGAACTCTAGTCCCTAAAATTCCTTTGGGAGGTAGGGAAGAGTTACAGTTTTTAATTGTAAAGTTTATCACAGCACAGCGCTAAGATGTTTTTATTTTATTTTCATTATGAACAGAACATATTGATATCAACTTTAATGTTTTTGCATTCTAGAAATGCAGCCATAGCCACTAAAGAGAATTTCAACAGACTTAATTGTCAGAAATTTCATTAATGTGGAAAGTCCCTATCATGTTGTGAGAATATAGTATCTTCTCAAAATAATGATGAATGATAATTAAGGTACTAGAAAATTTGTAGGAAAATGTTAACTTTGTATTTGAGAAGGATGAGGAGCAATTAAGAGAACTTGTCCAGGTGGGGAAAACAAAGTAAATTCAAGTAGGGAGTTTCCTAATTGGGTGCCAAATACTAAGACAAACCTGAGGATAAGTCAGCCCTACAGCCACTGAACCAGGGGATCTGGCTTATCTTGGGTTCTGAGACTGAAGATAGCTCTTTGTGTCTGAAGATAAACCTGAACAATTTTAAATTTGCCAAGGACCACACTATTTACCTTCAAATATATATATTAGACAGTTGCACTCTGGGCAGGGAAACGTGTTTTATTCTATTTTTAATTTTTTTTGCCCTTTTTTTTTGTCTTTTCCAGGGCGGCACCTGAGGCATATGGAGGTTCCCAGGCTAGGGGTTTAATCAGAGCTGTAGCCGCGAGCCTACGCCACAGCCACAGCAACGTGGGATCCGTAGGTCTGCAACCTATACCACAATTCACAGCAATGCCAGATCTGAGTGAGGCCAGGGATGGAACCTGCAACCTCATGTTTCCTAGTCGGAGTCGTTAACCACAGAGCTACGGGAACTCCTATTTGTTATGTATTTATCTATTTTTGGCTGCACCTGGGGCATGTGGAAGTTCACAGGTCATGGATAGAACCCCACACCTAAGTTAAGGCCCACACCACAGTTGCACCAGTGCCCAGTGCTGGATCTGCTGAGTCACATGTGAAATTCCTATTCTGTGTTTTAAAGGTGGCAAAAATTACACCAAGGACCAACCGCAAAAGGTATCTTAAAAAAATTTTTTTTTTTGGCTACAAATTGGCAATACTATGAAAAATGGATAAACTCAACTTTTAAAACAGTGTATTGATGTGTAACACAACTTGGCTTATTTGCTTTGTAATGATGGCTATTATTTTGTGTGCCACACAGCAGCTGAACAAGGCAGGTGTCATTAGTTCCATTTCACATGTGAGGAAACCAAAGTTCAAAGAACTTAAGCTCTTTGCCTAAATTCACAAAGCTATTAACTAGAAAGCCACTTCCCCCCTTTTTTTTTTTCCACTTTCTGATTCTAGATTTTAACACCATCTTGCTGCAAAACCTGAGACCGGAGTATATCCTTATAGGGGACACAGACTCGGGACTGTCATATGTCTGGTAACAGAGCAAAAATGGGCAAACTCATTACTGTCACAATTTGACCAAAATCCCAAAACTGAATTAAATACAGGAACACCTTACATGCCACAGAGTATCTCAACCCCCAAATCATTAATAGAGGTAATAATGTATAGGGAGGAATCCATAACCTGTTTTAAAATATCAAAAATCTAAACAGAAATTTCATGACTGCTGTAAAATTCTATTACTTTTGCTTTGCCTGATATTACATGGATTTAGAACTGTATTCGTGTAAATTTCCATGGCTGTATCCAAGTAAATTTTCTATTTCTTTTTCAATCTAAAAGAGGAAAATGAATTAACTGTTACTTAATAAAAGTAGTTTGCTTAGACAATGTCTTTAATTACATAAGGTTCACGGAGGGTTATAAATGATAGTAATTATTAAAAGGAGACTTTGGACATGAAAAATAACCCCTGATGCATGGTAAAATCTCACATAATATAGTTAGTTATTCTATAAGTGTTAGTTATTAGTTCTGCCACAATAATAGCTCTCGGACTATGAGGTTTTGCTGCATTTTGGATTTTGTACTGCATTTCCACAAGTACAATGCATTGGTATGTAAAGAACACTGGTATAAATTGGTCATATTTAAATAATCAACACCGTTCATTTGGGGCCTTAAAAGATTTCTGGGAAGGAGTATGTTTGGATATGATGAAGTAGCTGGTCATATAGAGTGGTTTTCCTAGCTCCTCCTGATTGCTCCCTTTTCTCTAGTCCAACAATTCTCAATTATTTTGTTCTCAAGTCCCCCTAAAACTTTTGTTTTTTTTTTGTGGGTTGCATCTATTGCTACTCATTGATTTAGAAATTAAAATTGGAAAAATGTTAAAATATTTATTAACATGGTAAAGACCAGCCCATTATATATTAACATAAATGACATTTTTATAGCAATATTTCCAATTTAATTTCAATTGTATGAGTATTAAAATACTTTAAAATCAGTTTTAATTTTTTATCTCAGTAGTCTGAGTGATATAATTTATGAGTCAACTAATAATTCAAGATTTATAACCAAAGTAGTGGTCCTGGCACCATGATAATAGCAATTGTGTTGAACTCTTTTATCCATTTCTTCTAATGTTTAACTCCATGTTTAAATGACATTTTTTTTTTTTGTCTTTTGTCGTTTTTAGGGCCGCATCTGTGGCATATGGAGGTTCCCAGGTTAGGGGTCTAATCAGAGCTGTAGCTTCTGGCCTACCCAACAACCACAGCAAAGAGGGATCCGAGCCACGTCTGCAACCTACTCCATAGCTCACGGCAACGCCAGAGCCTTAACCCAGTGAGCAAGGCCAGGGATTGAACTCGCATCCTCATGGATCCTAGTTGGATTAGTTAACCACTGAGCCACGGCAGGAACTCCAAAAATGACATATTTTTAATGAAAAATAGCAAAAATTTTCAAAAGAATTGAGATGTTGCTTTATGTTTTGTAAAGCTCTTTAATATCTACCTGGATTTAATATTTTTAGGTGAATCTAAGCAGCTAGATTTCCACATTTGCTTTTGTAGTCTATCTATAGTATAGTTTGAAGTATATGGAGAAAATCTGGCTTCAAAGAGATAGATAAGCTGGAAAAAGGAGAAGTATTTTAGTAGCTTTTTCAGATAATTATGGATATTCTTTAATACTACTCCAAAATTATTTAAGCGATAATTTTTAAAAAGTTAGTTGCAATCTGGAATAAAAATCCATATCAATAAACTTTTCATATTCTGTGGCCTGAAAACCTTTTGGTCCGTTGAATGGACCTTTTACTTATGCATGATTTGTAATTTTGTACACTGGTCCTTTGGAGATTATTGGTTCACTGAATTATGCAGATCTTCCAAATGTGACTCATTTCATCATACAATATCAAAAATATCATATTCCTTAATTTTATCATTGTTTTCATCAGGAAATATCTTACATATTAGGATACATGTTTTCCAAATTTCTAATTTTTTTGAAAGTTCAAATTTTACAATTGGCAAGAAATATTGTTGGTTGTTTTCCTTGAAGGACAGGCTCTCTTTGTTTACTTCTGAGAAACTGTCTGCCAAATACTCAAGTCTGAATAACCATAGTTCGTCTGTCAGCTGTTCTTTCAACTACAAATGCTATTCCATGAAAAAAGTGGCTAGTTCAATTTGAAACTCAATTGCACCAATGCTTTTCCTCAAGACAACCATTGTACTGTTGTATGTAGCCTAAGCACTTTATGCATCCCTCCAATTTCATTCCACAGATTAAAAAGACATGCCCTGAAGCGACAGGATTTAAAAAAATTAATAATTTTGGAGTTCCCGTCGTGGCTCAGCAGTCAACGAACTCGACCAACATCCATGAGGGCACAGGTTCCATCCCTGGCCTTGCTCAGTGGCTTAAGGACCTGGCGTTGCCGTGACCTGTGGCGTAGGTCGCAGGCGGGCTCGGATCTGGCGTCGCTGTGGCTGTGACGTAGGCACGCTGCTGCCGGCGGGCGGCTACAGCTCCCATTTGGCCCCTAGCCTGGAAAACTCCGTATGACGCTGGTGCGGCTCTAAAAGACAAAAGAAAAGAAAAGAAAAAAGTAATAATTTTACTGCTTTCTCAAAGACATTCATAAGTGTAAATGCAGTTCTCCTCCTCCTTCTCCTCTCCCTCCCTTCCCCCTCTTTTTCCTCCTCTTCTTTTTACTGCAAGTGTATGGTGGTCAAGAAGACAGTGACTAGCAGTTCCCTTGTGGCTCAGTGGTTAACGAATCCGACTAGGAACCATGAGGTTGCGGGTTCGATCCCTGGCCTCGCTCAGTGGGTTAAGGATCCTGCGTTGCCGTGAGCTCTGGTGTAGGTTGCAGACACGGCTCGGATCCCTGCTGCGCCGGTGGCGTAGGCCGTCGGCTACAGCTCCAGTTAGACCCCTAGCCTGGGAACCTCCATATGCCGCGAGTGCCGCCCTAGAAAAGACAAAAGAAAAAAAAAAAAAAGAATACAGTGATTATTACTACAGCTTGATGCCACTGTCTTGCTTTGTGCTGAGAGAGTGAGTTTTACCCACGAGCACTGAAAAGATCAACTCCGTGGAAAAGGTAAATAATGTCTTAATATTATTATGAAAATAGTTTTAACCTCATCGAACTCCTGAAAGAATCTTAGGGTTCTGTGGACCTCACTTTGGGAACGCCTGCTGCAGTCCTAGGTCAGTTTTATTGAGATCACTGGCAGTTTTACTGTATGCTGCCTTATGTTATTAGTGATGGTATGTTGTCTACAAAGAATCGTATCATTTATCTAGTCGTCATTCCCATAACAGTTGAAGTGCCTAGCACTCAGTACAATTAAAGTTTGTTAATGTTTGATTGGCTGACACAGTGGAATTAGTGGTTCATGTACACATCACATACTACATTCTAGTTGTTTTTGCTTTTTACTTGTGAGGATGATGGTTTAGGGAAATATATTCGGAGAAAGATAGTAACATTTTTCATGATATGTTATTATTTTCCCAAACAATTAACATCGAGACAGCCATGTTCGTGTCTGTGTTGTATTTTAACTATTCCATTGCTAGTACTTAGGACATGACTTCACGTAACCCATGTGTAAGAATTCCAGTCTAGTCTGTGATGCATTTAAAATATTGTTAATCACTAGCACCACCAGAGGAATGGCTTCCAACAGTAAAGGGCTTGTCCAATTTGTATGAACAAGCTGAAAAACACAGCTGAGCTTTGGACAGTTCATTAGTTCCATTCCTTTGGGTCACATGAGACTTTTTAAATATATGAGGAAGTTCTGTTACCCGGGCAGTCACAAATCATCTACTGTAAATAGCAAAGTCCCTATATTTTGCACTTTTCACACCCTTAGTCATTACTACTAGAAATTGCATGGTGGCACAATCATCCCTAAATTCAGCAAGGGGAAGTGAGATTGTGCAGTGAATTTATTGCTGGAACCAATACCTCATTTTCAATATGGGATATTACTTCTCTTTTTGTAGATATAGTTGCTGAGAATAACTCATCAAGTGTGTGATTCGGTAATATTAAAGAGAAGCCAAGAAAGTAAGTAAGCATTCACAATTTATATATTTTTTAACATGATTAAGATTTAGATTTGGGAACTGTCGCTGTGGCGCAGCGGGATTGACTGTGTTTTGGGAGCGCTGGGACGTGTGTTCAATCCCCAGTCCAGCACAGTGCATTAAGGATCCAGTGTTGCTGCAGCTTCAGCTTAGGTGGAGACTGCCACTTGGATCTAATCCCAGGGCCTGGAGCTCCATATGCTGTGGGGTGGCCAAAAATGAAAAAAAAAAAAGATTTAGATTTGAACTTGATGAATTTCACACAAAGTTCCCCATAAGGTAGTGTATCTAATGTCAACATTGCACTAGTAATCCCTTCTAGGAAGGATGTCCAAAAAAGGTAACCTCTAGCCACATGTGAAATGTGGCTAGTGCAACTGAGGAACTTGATTTTTAATTTTATTTAGTTCCCTTAAAATAAATAAATAAATAAATGTTTAAATAAAAGTTTTAAACTTGAAAACAAATTCTTAATTCCGTTATAGGAAAATTTAGTTATGTTTGTTAAAATTGAGGTATGTTAACTCACTCTTTCAACAGTTAATTTATGAAACCAGTCAAGTATTTCTAATGAAAATTTATCAACTAAATTGAGATATGCTGCGAATGTAAAATTCACATCAGATTTTGGTGACTGAATATGGTAAAAAAGGACAAATTATCTCAGTAATGTTTTTTACTGAGTATATGTTGAAATGATAATATTGGGATATACTAGGTTAAAATATATTTTAAAAGTATATTTTATACATTTTCTATATATATATATCTTTTTAGGGCCTCACGCATGGCATATGGAGGTTCCCAGGCTAGGGGTCAAATCGGATCTACAGCTGCCAGCCTACATCCGAGCCACAGGAATGCCAGATCAGAGCCATGTCTGTGACCTACACCATAGCTCATGGCACTGTTGGATCCTTAAATCACTGAGCGAGGCCAGGGATCAAACCTGTGTCCTCATGGATGCTAGTCAGATTCGTTTCTGCTAAGCCAGGATGGGAAATCCTATATCTATTTTAATGAGACTCCCAGATAATTTAAAAGTATGTATGTCGTCTTAAACTTCAATTGAGCAATGCTATTATAGGTCACTTTTTTCCATTTATAGGAATGAGAAGGCAAATAAAAAAATATTGTTCCTTAATTTCATCTTTATTATGTGAGATACAGTTTTGCTCGAAGCAATTGATAGCTAAAATTCATTGTGCACCTGATCAGCATACTTCAAAGGCTTTTACACTAAATCAGTATTGTTTTATTTATTTATTTATTTATTTATTTATTTATCAGTATTGTTTTAAAATTCTGTATTATGCAGTGTCAGATCTACTTTGTGTCCAATTTGCATTCTGGGAATTTTTTTAAATTTAATTTTTAGAACAGTTTGAGGTTCACAGAGGAAATTGAGCAGAAAGAAAGTACAGAGTTTCCATATATACCCCAACTCCCTACTGCCTGCTCCCTACACACACAGCATCCACCACCATTAATATCCTGAACCAGAATGGTACATTTGCTATAATCGTTGAACTTCTTTCCATACATCTTATTACCCAAAGTCCATAGTTTATAGTAGAGTTTATTCTTGGTGTTGTGTGTTCTATAGGACTTGATAAAGGAATCCATTTTTTGAAATTTCTGCTTTCCCATCAGTATACATGATTTAAAAATGGAATTGCAAGGGTTTTTTTTCTTCCATTTTTAAAGTTTGATTGATGTATAGTTGATTGTTGTGATAATTTCTGCTGTACAACAAAGTGATTCAGTTATACATGACACACATTCATTCTCTTTCAGATTGAAATAAAGGTTTTTAATGGTTTAAGAAAATTCTAATTAAAATGTCATGTTATTATGGAAACTTTGAAAATACAAACAGATATTTTAAAAAAGAAAAGAAATTAACCATGGTCTTACCACTTAGAAAAAAAATTAATTAACAATAGCATTGTCAGTCTCTTTGTAAGTATACATTATGATTATTCTGTAATATAGCTTAATAATTCTCTTTAATTGCTTTATTAAATGAGCATGATTTAATAATTATTTTTGAAACAAATAACTGAATAGTATTAATTATATGTAGGTACCATTATTTATTTTACCAATCCCCATCTTGATTGTTCTTATATATAAATTTCTTTTATATTTTGATTATTTTTCTTGGACATGCAAGACTGTAGCCTAAGGAATTGCTGGGTTAAATGGTAAAACCATTAAAGGAGTTCCTCTGTGGCTCCATCGGTTGGGGACCTGGCATTGTCACTGCAGTAGCTTGGGTAGCTGCTGTGGTGCAGGTTTGATCTCTGGCTCAGGAAGTTACACATACCATGGCATGGCCAAAAAAAAGTTTTTTTAAATGGGTAAGACCATTAAGACTTTGGATATATCTTGTCAAACTATCATCCAAAAAAGCTTCTATATCAGAGTGCCATTTTTGTAACACCCTTTTAAAACCAAGTATTACAGTTTTTTAAATATTCATTGATTTTAGAGGCAAAAACTTGCTGTTTTGATCTGCATTTTTGATTACTAATGAGATTAACATTTCAAATTGTATATTGAATAAGAATATTCCTTTTGAATTGCCTGTTCATGACCTTTGCTCAATTTTCTTTCTGTATGGTATTTATTTGTAAGATATCTTTAGATAGAAAGATATTAAACCTTTACCTGCCATTAATGTCGAAAATTATATTTTCCAGGATTCCCATTTTGATGCAGTGGAAACAAATCTGACTAGTATCCACGAGGATATGGGTTCAATCCCTGGCATTGCTCAGTGGGTTAAGGATCCAGCTTTGCCGTGAGCTGTGATGTTGGTTGCAGATGTGGCTTGGATCCCACATTGCTATGGCTGTGGCATAGGCTGGCAGCTGCAGCTCTGATTTGACCCCTAGCTTCGGAACTTTCATATGCTGCGGGTGTGGTCCTAAATTAAAAAAAAAAAAAAAAAAGAATGAAAATTCTTTTTCCTAGTGTACTGTTTACCTTTGTTATATTTATGATGTTTTTAACAGAGATGCTTACATTTTTCTTAACCCACATATCAATCTTTTTTCTTTGTTGTTTCTTCCTTATTTATATTACAATTAAATAGATATTCACTTTTTTTTTTTTTAATTATGGCTTCACCCACAGCATATAGAAGTTCTGGGCCAGTGATTGAATCTGAGCTACAGCTGTGACCTACACCACAGCTGCAACCACACCGGATTGTTTAACCCACTGCACTAGGCCGGGGCTTGAACCAGTGCCTCCGCAGTGGCATGAGCCACTGCAGTCAGATTCTTAACCACTGTCCCACAGCTGGAACTCCCACTCGTTTTTTTTTTTTTTTTTTAGGGCCGCACCTGTGATATATGAAAGTTCCCAGGCTAGGAGTCAAATTGGAGCTACAGCTGCCAGCCTATGCCACAGCCACGGCCCTGTGGGATCCAAGCTGCCTCTGTAACCTATACCACAGCTCACAGCAATGCCGGATCCTTAATCCACTCTGTAAGGCCAGGGATTGAACCACATCCTCATGGATCCTAGTCGGGTTCGTTAACCACTCAACCACGAAGGGAGCTCCCCAACTCGTATTTTTAAACAGACCTTTATTTAAAAAAAATAGTTCACTCTGCTTTATTTGGTTTTATTTATTTTAAATTTATTTTTGGGTGTATTATGTGGTAGGCGATCTAATTTTATTTTTTCAAATAGTTAACCATTTGTTCTATCATCATTTATTAAATAAGCAATTTTTCCCACTTAAAAAATAATAACATATGCTAAATTCTTACCTATACTATCATCCATTTCTGTTCATTCATCTGTTCTTTTCACATTGAGATTTTAATATATACAGTTTTAATCTAGCAGAACTGACATCTTTGTAACTGTCAAATTACTTTAGAAGATAAAAATTAAGGAAGGTTTTTGTGTATGTGTCCTTTCCACTTGGTCTGTGAAATTTGTTTTTGGTTCAATGTGAGATTTCACAGTAATTGTACTTAAAAAAAAAAAGCTATGTTTTGGGAAAGTACTTGATAGCATTGACTGATAATAGAGAATGGATTTGAATAAAGAGAAAGCTGAACGAGAGCACTGTATACATTGCTAATAGGACATAAAAGAAATTGGCAACTTAACAATAGATTTTCTAAGTGAAGGAAAAGTAAATCAATGAAAAGAGGAAAATAGGGAAAAAGAAGCAAAAGGAAAAGTAATTTTAATAATGATAGTAACAAAAATTAGATTAGGAACAGATTATGAAAAAAGTAAATTTGTAAAAGAAAAAAAATCAGAGATAGGGAGAAAGAGTGAGAGAGTAAGAGGAAAAAAGTTGGCACATAACTGCTTATAATTTTTATATTAACCAATAAATAAAGGAGGAACAAGATTGTAAAGGGGGGAAGCTTTTATTTTAGAAGCCTCAATGTATATATTTAAAGAAGTATTTTTTTGGTAAAATATGCAAATTGTTTTGGAATTATTTTTTAAAACCACGTACCTAGATGTTTATATATATATATATATATGTACATATATATTATTCAAACAGAGAAAATATTTTATTTTATTTTTTTTTTGTCTTTATGTAGAGCCGCACTCGCGGCATATGGAGGTTCCCAGGCTAGGGGTCTAACAGGAGCAGTAGCTGCCAGCCTTCGCCACAGCCACAGCAACGCGGGATCCGAGCCGCATCTGCAACCTACACCACAGCTCACGGCAACACCAGATCCTTAACCCACTGAGCAAGGCCAGGGATCGAACCCGCAACCTCATGGTTCTTAGTCGGATTCGTTAACCACTGAGCCACGAAGGGAACTCCCAGAGAAAATATTTTAGAGCCTGTTCCTTATGCTTTGTAATTTAATACCTGAAAATCCCTAGTTTTAGTAAAGTAGTTTTTATTTGATAATTGTGAATTCTCTTCCATTTATTATTTCTGGCAGCTTTTATTATTTATTTATTTATTTAGTCTTTTTAGGGCCACACCTGTAGCACATGGAGTTTCCCAGGCTAAGGGTCGAATCCGAGCTGTAGCTGCCAGCCTACATCACAGCCACAGAAATGCCAGATCTGAGTCATGTCTGTGACCTACACCACAGCAGGGCAATGCCAGATCCTTAACCCGCTGAGCAAGGGCAGGGATGGAATCCAAGTCCTCAAAGATACTCGCTGGGTTCACTAACTGCTGAGCCAGGACGAGAACTCCCTATTTTCTGGCAGCCTTTAATTGTAGTAACTAGTTGTTTGGGGAAAAAAAAAAAAAAAACTGATAAAGTAAAAAGGCATATGGAAACAAATCACTAACATTGAGATAGATGGGAAAAAATAACAGGACAATTCACAGCTGTGTTTAAAGAAAGTGTAGTGTTTGGATTTAAGGGAACCTAAGGAGAATGCAATTGCAGATTCCCACATTTCTTCCTGAAGGTGGCAGTATTTCAGTGACTAAAACTGACAAGCCAAATAACTACCAAGAGCTCTCAGAGATCTATGAAGGTGTCATTTTGTGACTAGAAAGTCCCTTCAGCAAGAATTTTTATTTCTTGGTTTGAATCATATGCCTATAGGGACACATGCTGCCTGTCTGCTAACCAGTGACTCTTTAGGATGAGGACTCTGGAGGGTGAGGCAGCATTTTAGTTGTTCAGATATTGGTAGAAATTTTTGTTTGGCATTTGAGAGGAAGAGAGAGAGCTAGAGACAGAGAGAGAGAATAGAAATGTATTATTAAATTTAGAATTTAGTGCCAAGTAGAAAATGTAGAGAGACAAGAAGCAGAATGATGTGTTTTATAATTGTCAGCTACCATCTCTAATAGGTACATGGCCACTTAATGCATACTGTTATTTTTCTTAAGAGACAAAATTCTCCAAGTGTTTGGTAGATATAATGACTGTATAAAAACAATTTTATTTTGGTCAATAATGAACACCTTGCCAAAAGAATTCAGAGCATTAACAAATTTTGGAGCAAGTATATTGACAATCAAAAGAAAATAAATTTTATACATTTTGAGCAGCAAATTCTGAGGAGAATGTGTACATTTGTATGTTATATGTATTAACTAATTAATGGAGAGATGAATACACATAAGCAACAAAAGTAAATACAGATGAGCAAAACTGATCTAAAAAGTATGTCAAATTGGTAGTACTATTTGATTTTATTATATTTTAAACTTCCAATAAACTTTAACAGGATTGATGTATAGGAATTAATTCATCATTGATTAGTCAAGGCCATGTTAAATTGAAAACGGAATGGCTGATTTGAAGTATTGTCTAATACTTAAACTATATGGATTATAGTTCTTACAAAGGAATTTGAAATGACAAAACCCCAAGGGATGCTGGGAATTGTCATCCTCTAAAAGTTGTCATCAGGAATGGAAACTGATTGTAGAGTAGCAGCAGAATTATATTTCCTTCAGTTTATGATTTTAAAAAATTCTTTTGACAATAAAATATTTTTCTTTCATACTTTCAATCAATTTGGTGCCAAAATATACCTCAGTAGAGTTGTAAATATGTTTTTGTATGATTACACCAACTTTAACTTTCCTCTTCTTTCTGTCCCAAGCATGTAAACTGTGCCACTTTAGGTTGACAGTCCATTTATAGATACAGTCCCACAAGGTTTTTGCTAGTTTGTCAACTCAATTTCTTCTACATTTATAGACACCTTAGGCATATTTTCTGTGAAACTTACAGAAATTTTTCCCCTCCTGCCCCTAGCCCCCAAATTGGCCAAGACTGGGTTTTTTCTGAAGTTTTAAGTTTTCAGACTTGTCCACACTGAGCCTCCAGCAATTCACCAATTGCAGTTGGTTCCCAGGGAGGTTTCTGTTCTGGGGTTTCTGATCTGTTGGTTGTGATTCTCTGTATTACCTGTGGGTCTTTCCAATTAAGGGGGCAGCATTTTGCTCTGTGACCCCCTTTCTCTTTAGGATCTAGGGAGAGTTGTTGATTTTTTAGTTGGTTCAGCTTTTTTTTTTTTTTTTACTAAAAATGACTCAAAATGAAACAAATAACTCAATTATGGCATTTCTGTACACAGACACATTTTCATGCAAACAATTATACATACAATTTTGCATAAAACTTGTTAGGATGGAGTGGCCGCTTCTAAACTCCTTTCATGATGGACTGGAAATCTCATATTCTTTACCCTTTAATCACAAATGTGAGTCCACAATGCTGGGAAATTGAAGCAATATCCACTTAATGTTTGCACCTAATGCTTTGGAGAAAGACATTAATGTGATGTAATCTTTACATTCTCCTGATATGTAGCAGAATGAGAGCAAAAGAAGCACAGAATCATTCTGTATTCATGTTGTTAGGTAAAACCTGAGGTATGCAAAATTTCACTTTTTAAATCCCTCACAATTTAGGCATTAGGAGATGTTAGTGTAGATACAACCTCAAACATAAACAAAGCGAACTCTTGCTCCATCTCTGCCTTGACGCCTCCCTATCACCCTCACTGTAGCGGTGGAGCTTACTTGGAAGGGATGTGATAAGCACAAGCTGGCTACATTCCTTTTTTATGTTCTTTCTTTGAAGTGTCACAAAGAATTTTTTTTACACTCTCAAAATACAAAATGTTCCTGAGCTATTAAATATTTCACCAGTGTGGTTAATTTTTCCACATGGATTATCATTCCAGAAAGCTCAGAAAATAAGTTCTTTGGAGATTCTTGTTCTCTGTGACAACTATTATTCTTGGCATTCAATAAACAATCCATGCTATTTTCCCAACTTTGGCTCTCCAGAAAAATGGGCCCCTAATACTTTGTAGGTATTGCTTCCACACTTTTATGCATAGAAAAATATAACCTAATGAACCTAAGGCCCCAAAATGGTATTAAAAAATCTTAGGTGAGGAGTTCCCATCATGGCTCAGTGGTTAACGAATCTGACTAGGAACCATGAGGTTGCGGGTTCGATCCCTGGCCTTGCTCAGTGGGTTAAGGATCCAGCATTGCTGTGACCTGTGGTGTAGGTCGCAGACGCGGCTCGGATACTGCCTTGCTGTGGCTGCGGCGTAGGCCAGTGGCTACAGCTCCTGTTAGACCCCTGGTCTGGGAACCTCCACATGCCACGGGTGCGGCCCTAAAATGACAAAAGGCAAAAAAAAATAAAAAAAATAAAAAAATAAAAAATCTTAGGTGAGTAAAATTACCTTTGCCTGAGGGATCAAAACAGAGATCACAAGCTAATGGCATCAAAGATACAGCCTTTCAGTATTTCAGGCCATCAGTGTATACCAACAGCCTTAAAGCTGCTCATGCCATTTTGTCTAGTTATTCCACTGTAAAGTGATTCTTATTACAAAGTTATTCATCATGACATCATTTATAATAGCAAAACAACTAACATTAGGAGAATAAACCCCCCCCCCCAAATTGTATTCTTTTGGTAGAAATCCAAGCAGCCATTGGCATAACCTTGAAAATGTTCATCGTCCATGCCATTATCTTCATTATGTCATTTTTGGTCCCTTGACCAAGGGTAATTTCACTCATCTATGAACTTTTACATCATTTTGAACATTACGTTCATCAGATTACTTAAAGTATGTTAATTATCCTATTGATGTCCATTAAACTGTAAACTTGTTGAAGGGAAGGACTTTGCCTTTCTTATCTGTGTTTTTCTTGAATGTGGTGCACATTACTAATTTCTTTAAGGAATAGATAAAAAAGATTAAGTCCCTCGAAGGAATTTCATTTACCATGGTTTAGTTAACTACCTGTCCCCCCAAAGCATTATTCAAATTTCAGTTAACATGGTGTGGCAATAGTGAATAATTAATAAAGTACAGACTTTGCGATTCATTCTTCAGTCTGTAAATCACTTCCTAAATAGAAGAGGCACATGGTGATCAGTGACCGGTCACATCATTGCTTTCAAAGACAAGTGGTGTTTGGCCGCTGGACATCCATTGCTCTGTTTATACCTGAACAGCAAAGCAAGTCGTTGTGTTGCCTCTTTGCTTCGCAGTGATAAACCCACATTACATTTTTCAAAAATGGATAATCAAAAGAGGAGGTTGGCTATCAAAAGGGAAGGTGTAGCAAAACAACAAAAGTGGTAACACTGAAAGTGAGCTTTGAATCAAATGTAAATAGAGTTATGGAAGAAAGAGCTGGCCATGGGAATATTAACACTACTGTGTTCAATAATCTTAGATGTGTACCTGAAGGAAAATAATGAATATGAGCTTGCGGGCATCTATGAGGCACTGGGGTGTGCTGAAAAAAAGTGAAGGTGTCAGAGGAAGTGACGCTGGCCAAAGCCTTCACATTAAAGGAGCTTTTAGATTTATTTCATGACATTAAAAGTACTGAAGCTGATCTAAACATAGGAGCGCCATAGTTTACCAAAGTGTACAAAGTGTTTGCTTCTCATCATAAGTTAATGTAATGAGAAGACAAGCACATTCAAAGTGATCTTGATAAGTTTTTTTTACAAAGAAGACATTTTACTTTTCAAATTATAATAACGTTACAAATTATTGTGCATTAAGAAAATACTAGTTTTACTATTTTTTCATTTCTCTACATGATTATATCTGACAGTATGATTTTTTAAAATGTTTTGATAAAAGTAGGAATATTTCTCACTAGGCTTTTTACCTTTAACAGTGTTTATGCTAATTTTGATTCACCAAATTTAAGTTAAATAACTTGCATTATTCTCCATATAATGTTAAGGGTATAAAGCAGAATATGTAATAGTGTACTCAGTAAGATTACACTGAATTTAAAAAATAACAACATAAACATGCTAATATTCTCATAATAATTATTTAATTTAAAAAGTTACACCATCTTTTTGATTCTGAAACTATAATACTTTTATAATTAAAAATTAATAAAATGGAAAAGGCAAGAAGCTAAGTTAGAGAACATTCAAGGTAAAAATTGTTGATTTGCTTTGGAAAACAGAAGTCTTTCAGTGTGTACCTAGCGTTCGCTCTCTTACTCAGATGAAAAACCCATGCGGTTGCTTCTCCTTCCTCCTCTAATCTGTTTTTGTGGTCTATGCTTGACGTTCCTGAACTTCTCAGCCTTTTTCCATCTCTTAGAACAGCAAAGACATTGGAATTGTACCGTGGGGGCCGCTCTTTGCTGCTCATTGGTTTTCCTACTCAATATGACACTTCTGTGAGCACTTCATCAAGAAATAAGTCCCTTGCTTTCATTTGACTCCTTTTACAGTCCAGTTTCTCATCCACTGATATTAAAATTAGATAATATCACACTATTGCTTTATCTAGTCATGTTCATAATTTTTTTTAAGTTAGCATTTTTTTTTTTTAAAGAATTCTTAAATGGAAACTGAAGGTAGGAGATGGAAAACTTATGGAGTACACCTAGAGACCCATCTGATTTGATTTCAAGAGGGATCTCTGGAGCCTCTGCCTACAAATCTCAGCTCTCATCTGAGTTGCATCTCTGGTTCAACTTACCAAGTATTCTTCACCTGCAGATGCAGGGTTTCCTACCATTTTAAGATTCCTTTTAAACATAGGTTTTACCACATGGAGGCAGGGAATTCAGTGTCTCTAATTTCCACTTGCGTGGTCTGGCAGATGCAGTGGACAAGACACATTCAGTTTGGGTTTCCCCAAGATCAGTGACAAGACAGGCAAGGCTAGTGATATTATAAGGCTAGTCAGAAACCAGTGTTTCAACTAGTTACAGGACTGAACGTGAGGCAATATACCTGGGGATGAGTGCAAAGTGGCTTTTTTTTTTAAATAGCCACGTCTGGTTTTCCACATGTCACAAGACTTCAAGTACCCACTCACTGTACTTACTTTCCTGTGAGTTGCACTGTGGATAGTGTTGTCTTAAGTAAACTGCCATTTTGTTTTGTTCTGTTTTCTATAATTCTTCTATTCACAGCAAAGTTACCTAATAGAAGAATTCCTGAAAAACCCCAGTTACACTACAATATGGTATAAATCTATGTTTTATACTTTGACTTTAAGAAAATATATACCACAAGGACAAAGAAAACAAATTTAGTAATAGTTTGCACAGCAGAGTCTTCAGGGAGAGCGGTTTTGGAACTCCAGGAATAGGGTGAATATTTTTCTTGAATTTTACCTATGATTAAAACAACAAAATGCCTTTTCAATGTTATCGAATATTCTCCTAGACTTTTAAAATTATTATTACTACTAGTAGTATTAGTATTATCATCATTATTATTATGTGGCTGTGGCGTGCAGGGGCTCGATGTGGGATCTCAGTTCCCAGATCAGGGATTGAACCATTGCCATAGCGGTGAAAGCTCTGAGTCCTAGCCATTAGACCATTAGGGAGCTCTCCTAAACTTTTAAATTTAAAATCCTTGCTATTGTCTTTTTGTATCTTACTAGCTTTGCTGTTTTAGACCAGTTGACTCTATTGATACCCCACTCAGATTTATTTCTAATGTGAAACTGTAGTGGTTTGGGAACACTAAACTTTTGGGGAGCAGGAAGTGCTATGTTATCTGAACTTTTTGACCATATACTCCCCAATACCAACATTTTTGAGTGCAGCTTTGCTATACATTTATTTATATATTTATAAATTACATAAATAAGTATATTATAAAGAACTTTTGAAAATACACTTGAAATATATTAAATAATATTTATATATAATGTTTTTTATTTTACTTTTGATGGTATACAATATGTTTAATAAGCACTTAATGAATATGCTTTATTACTTTTGAAAAAAATTTTGAGCATTTTTTTATGTAGCAATTCAAAATTCTTGTTCTATATTTAATTTTAATCTTGTCTTCCTAGGATACAAAATCTCACAAAGATATGTAAATTAAAATGAAAGAAGTGAGTCATTGGCTATAAAATTTTTAATTGTGACCATCCTTTTTCAATTCTGTCCTCTAGTTATGCAAAGTTTCAGTTGAAATTACTATAGTAAATTGTCATCTTCCTTCATTACAACCAATACGTCTTACAAATTAACATGAAGCTTTTATATTTTTAATATTGGGCCTCAAATTCAATAAAACTCTTTTTAAATAGGATAAGAAATTTTGTTTTCAAGTTTCTGATTGTACAGCTATGATGACATCACTTTTTCAGCAATTAAATGGTGGAAACATCACCAAAGACACATTTTCAAAATCCTTTCGCTATAGTACAAATTTCTTTTGAAAAGCAATGATTATTTCACTCATTATCAAAGTGTTATTTTTCCTCAAGAGGAAAGATCAAGTTTATATATTTCAAAAAAAATCTACTGGTAGCATACTGGTCATAACAGTTTTTCATTAGAAAAGGTCAATAAATTAGGAACACTTTTTAATTTTAAAAGAACAATGTGCAACATGTCCTTAAATTTAAGAACTCTTAAGTGCTTTGTCATGAAATAACTAGTGAACCTTTCTTTTCAGTGCTTCTCAATGGATGGCTACGTATTTGAATCACTTGGAACATTAAAAAAACAAACAAAAAAACCCACCCATCAACCAACCAACCAACCAAACAAAAAGTTCTTAGGCTTCACCCCTGGAGATGCTGATTTAATTTTTATGAGTTGAAACTCAGGTGGTGGTAGTTTTCGAAAACATCCCAGGTCATTCTCACATGCAGTCAAGATTAAGAACCATTGTTGTTTAGGACAAAGATTTCCTTGGACACTTTCTATACTGTATTAGTAGAGTACGGTATACCAATATATTTACCTAATATATACAGTATATTACAAAGTTCTATATATATTTTATTTAAGCTAATATAATCCATGCATTCACTTAATTGGCATAAGTCAAGAGCAGTATGTCCCAGTATCCAGGAAAAGAAAGATTATGATTGCCATGTCAAATCCTCTGTTTAATAAAATTCTCACCCTTCTCTCTAGTTGTTTTTTTTTTCTTTTCATTTAAAAACAATTTTTTTATTGAAGTACAGTTGATTTACACTGTTGTATCAATTTCTGCTATACAGCAAGTTGATTCAGTTATACAAATATAGGTTATCACTGAATATTGAGTAGAGTTCCCTGTGCTATACAGCAGGTCCCCATTGACCATGCATTCCATGTACCATCGTGTGCATATGCCAATCCCAAACTCCCAGTGCATCCCTCTCCCCTTCCCCACACTGTTCCCTTTGGTAACCATAAGTTTGTTTTCTAAGTCTATGAGTCTGTTTCTGTTTTGTAAATAACTTCACTTGTATCATGTTTTTATTTTTATTTTATTTTTCTTTTTAGGGCAGCACCCGCAGCACATGGAAGTTCCCAGGCTAGGGGTTCAATTGGAGCTGGAACTGCTGGCCTATGCCACAGCTACAGCAACGTCAGATCCAAGCCACATCTGCAGCTTATACCACAGCTTGCAGCAATGCCAGATCCTTAACCCACTTAATGAGACCAGGGATCGAGCCTGTATCCTCATGGATACTAGTTGAGTTCTTAACCCACTGAGCCACAATGGGAACTCCTGTATCATGTTTTTAGATTTCACATGTAAATGATATCATGTATTTGTCTTTCTCTGACTTACTTATTTTTTGTTTTTTAAGATTAAAATTTGTTTAAATTTAAAATTTAATTAAACATTTTAAATTAAAAGTTTAGGAGTTCCCTTGTAGCACAGCGGGTAAAGGATCTGGCACTGTTACTGCTGCATCTTGGGTTGCTGCTGTGGCATGGGTTTGGTCCCTGTCCTGGGAACTTCACATGCTGTGGGCATAAACAAAAAAATTTTTTAAAAGTACATAATAGACAATTTACTGTCTTAATCATTTGTAAGTATACAGTGCAGTGGTGTTGACTAGATTTATGCTGTTGCTGTTGTGTAAAAACGCAGCTCTAGAACTTTTTCATCTTGCAAAACTGAAACTCTATGCACATTTTGCCCTTCCCCCAGCCTCTGGCACCCACCGTTCTGCTTTCTGTTTCCATGAATTTGACTACTTTGAATATATTATATACGTGGAATTACATAGTATTTGACCTTTTGTGGCCTCTAGTCACCTTACAGTCACCCCCTCATGTATCCTATTTGTCATGTGGCCGTCTCACAAAGGGAGAGATGAAAGAAAAGAGCCATGTTTCCAGGCTATGTTAAATATTGGTTAGGGTTATTTTTCTTAGTATGGATGAAAGTTCTAGTGTTTTCTTGCTCTAGCCTCATGTGTAACTCACTGTCAATGCTCTCCAGTCAAAGACCACCAGGGACCTACCTGTGTTTGAACAAGTTGGGTATGTTCCTTGTTGCAGCAAGGGAAAACACACACCATGGGTACAGTCATACATTTCAGTAAGAGGATGTTTAAAAAGACTTATTGTGGGATTTGGTTGATTTTGAGGAAGGGCTAAGGAAACAGAATCACTCTAGGCGGGAGCTGTTAGGAAGTGAGGGCAATTCTATGATTAGTATCTTTTTTTTTTTTTTTTTTTTTGCTTTTTAGGGTCGCACCCGTGGCATATGGAGGTTCCCAGGCTAGGGGTTGAATCAGAGCTACAGCTTCTGGCCTACACCACAGCCACAGCAATGCCAGATAAGAGCCAAGTCTGCGACCTACACCACAGCTCACAGCAATGCCGGATCCTTAACCTACTGAGCGAGGCCAGGGATTGAACACACAACCTCATGGTTCGTAGTTGGATTCGTTTCTGCTGTGCCACGAGGAGAACTCCTGATTGGTATCTTAATAAACCTTATCTATAGAGAGGCAAGAATAAGCTACACTCAGTAAAAAAAAAATGGCAGAAACTCATATAGGTCAGGAGAGAGGGATGGTATTTTGTGAGTTTTTCACAGTGATAGTATTTTAGTCTGTGCTTTAACAAATTATGCAGCGGCTTGTTTTGTCTTACTTTGTCATGGTCTCATAGTGGCCTTGTCTGATGCTGATGTTCTGTGAGATGGTTTTTGTGCAACAAGAGGAAATCATGGTATTGCTGTTGAGGTGAGTCTCCAGTTTGTGATAACACCGAGACCTGGCTGGAAGTGTCAGACCACTTCCTGGATTTGGGGAGCCACTATTTTCTTCTTCACCACTTTTGGAGATACATAGGTTTGGAATTAGGAAACCTGTGATTCAGCCTCAGTTTCATCTCTTACCAGCAATGTGATCATGGGCAAATGACTTCCTCTCTGTCATTTCAGTTTCCTACCTGCTATTTACCTCGAAGGAACATAATGAGCACGAAATGAGATAAAGCATCTAGAATGCTGAGCAGATTAATTCTTACAGAGTGGGAACTCATGTTAGCATTAATAGCCTGTCTTAGCTCTCTCCCATGGGAGATTCTTTTATTCATTTAAGAAATACTTATTGGGCGATTGCCATGTATGAGTCTCTGTGCCAGGGAACTGTGCTCAGTGAACAAGACATATGAGGCCTCTGCCCTCATAGAGCCAAGAGTCTAGCATGGGTTTCAGACAATTAAATAGGAAATTTCATAGAGGGTAAGAGAGGCTATTAGAAGGACTTCAGGAGTTCCTAACTTAGCTTGGTAGGGCTGTGGAACTGTCTCTAGGAGAAAGTGATGTTTAAGCTGAAATCTATCCAATTAGATGCATGGGAGTTATCTGAGGAGGAGCACTCCTGGTAGAAGGAAGAGCATAAGCTAAAACAGAATAGTGACAGAGAACATGGCATAGCCTCTTCGGTGGGAAACAAACAAACAAACTGAAAAACAGCAAGAACAGAAAGGAAAAAAAAATCTCACTTTTTCAGTGCATGTCATATAAAACAATTTCTTTCCAAATCTTGCACACAATTTTGTATGCCCTTACAATAGTAATTATCACTCATTAATTAATTAACGATGTTACAATGCTTTGAAAATACAAAGTGCAGCACATTTGCTAACAAACTGATGATTAGCATGATTGCTGTTCTGATATAGCCTCTGTTTACTCATTGCACTTGACTTCCAACTGTCTGCTTGCCTTCAGGAAGACAGCTGCTTCACAATAGGCTTGGCTTGGTGGCTATTTTGGGCTTTTTCTTTCCCTGGGTTGTGAATGAACCCAGGAATGACTAATCCTGGAAAGGAAAAAAGGACTGAATGACTTTCAAAGCCCTTTCCTAATAAGTCATTCTGAAATGTTTATTACCCTCTTAGTTTCTGATACACTAAAATCTGACTAAAAATGTTGGGAGTCTGTGCTGTGGGGGTACTTGGTGAAGCAAATATAACAAGGGCTATTTTGGTTCTTTTAGTATTTAAGTTTCCTTGACTGGGGTCCACCAAATAAATAGAAGTTCTTGTGGCTTCCACTTATACCTCTACTATTGCTCCTAGTGTCCAGGAAAATAATGACTAAATGTATCTTTAACCTTAATAAAAAAGATTTCAGTGTTGTCATCTTCTTCCATTTAAAACACCAAAAAAACAAAACCCAACTCTAATGAGTTTTGATTGTCAGTGAAGATCTGAAGGCACTTAGCTTATAATTAAACACTATCAAAGTGTATTTTTTTTGTCTTTTTGCCTTATCTAAGGCCACACCCATGGCATATGGAGGTTCCCAGGCTAGGGGTCTAACAGGAGCTATAGCTGCTGGTCTTCATCACAGCCACAGCAACCTGGGATCTGAGCTGTGTCTGCAACCTACACCACAGCTCATGGCAAAGCCGGATCCTTAACCCACTGAGCAAGGCCAGGGATCGAACCCTCAACTTCATGGTTCCTAGTTGGATTCGTTAACCACTGAGCCACGACGGGAACTCCTCAAAGTGTATTTTTGTGTCCACAGCAAATAACCAGGATCATATCAGGTATGGGTGACAGCGTCCTCTTGATCAAAGTCACAGTGTCTAGTAGACACTGTTCCATCCAAACATTGGCTTTAACCCAGTCTGAAGGAGGTTTCTGGTGAAATGTTTGTCTTCATGTATATAAAGCACTCCTCAGTTATCCCAAGTGTCAGGTGACTCAAATACTTGGTTGGTAGCCTAGACAGGTTGGTGGGAATCTGGCTTGGACAGGCTGAACTAGTAGACCTTGGTCTGGAAGTAGACCTTGTTCTCATTACGTGTCTTGAATGCTTATGGCTATGTTTGGCCTAAAGTGTGGTCCCTCCTATCAAGAACTTGATCCTGGTAGGGCAGAAAATACACATTTACAAAAATATTTATATTAAACCAGGTAGATGGTGACAAGCACAGTAGGAGATGACAAATCCATGCTGAAAGGGGAGCAGGGAAAGGAGGGATTACTTTGAGCTGGGTAGTTTTCGTGATAAAGGAGGTTTTCCTTGCACAATAAGGATTATTTTGAACAACAGAGATGGAACTGTGGGTGGGAAAAAGGAGGGCATACCAGGACTTGGCAATGGCAATCATAAGAACACAGAAGGAAGATGGCCCTATATGTTCAGTTCTGTCTTTTCAGCTAGGAAAGGGTGGACTGAATGTCCCAGTTTTGTTGGGATAGTCCCAGTTTATGCCTTCTACCTATGGAAACTGTGGTAAGCTGGATAACATCCCCCAAAGATGTCTGTGTCCTGATTTCCAGAACCCATGGGTTTGTTACCTTACATGGAAAAAGGACTTTAATGATGTGATTACATGAGAGATCTTGAGATGGTTTAGCTGGATGGGTCCAGTGTAATCACAAGAATCACTTCTGGAAGGAAAGGAGGAAGATCAGAGTTATTAGTGTAGGAAATGTGATGATGAAGCATGAGTTTGGGTGATATGAGATGGGGTCATGAGCCAAGGAATGCAGGCAGCTTCTGGAAGCTGAAAAAGGTGAGGAAACAGATCCTGCCCTCAGAGCATCTGCAAAAAGCCAGCCTTGCCAACGTCTTGAATTTAAACCATTGAGACTAATTTTAAATTTCTGACCTCAAAGTGAAAGATAATAAATTTATGTTGTTTTAAGTCATTGTAACAAGTGACTACAAATTTAATAGGAAATTTATAATAGGAAACATAATACAGTAACTATATTGAGCCCCTTGACTCCTTCACAGATAACCTGGTGTGGTGATAAATTATATCTTTATTTTTATGCCTAAACTGCAGCTGTTTATAAATCCATGGTTCTGTCAGAAGTACTTTAGGAAGTAAAATTTAGGTTCATCTACTCTGGGGGATTAGACCTTGGAGGTCTGAAAGAGGATCATGTCCCAGAGGGAGTGGGGTGGGTGGGTTACATGCATACATACACAAGGGGAATTGCCAACTAATAGGATTAAATGGGGTGAAGATCCAGGGGGAGCGAATGGGGACATGGGATGTTACACTGGATCCTTTTCTTCAACAGCCTTGTGTATTCAGGTTTCCTTGGAATCTTTTTTTTTTTTCTGCTTTTTTCCTTTTTTAGGGCCACACCTGCAGCATATGGAGATTCCCAGGCTAGGAGTCGAATGGGAGCTATAGCTGCTGGCTTACACCACAGCCACAGCAGCGGGGGACCTGATCCGCATCTGCGACTTACACCACAGCTCACGGCAATGCAGGATCCTTAACCCACTGAGCAAGGCCAAGGATCAAACCTGCATCTTCAGGGATGCTAGTCAGATTTATTAACCACTGAGCCACAATGGGAACTCCAGGTTTCCTTGGAATCTTAATCAAAGGCTTAGCTTGGCCTCAATCATGTGTTTTTATTCTGTTTGCTAGACTCTGAAATAGCTGGGAAATAGAAATTATGGTGCAGTGTTTTCAGAACCATATTTCCAGAACAGTTGGAAGTATTTATTTGCCTTTTAGATTCATGTAAACTCTTAATTCATTTGGCCGGCAGCATCTCTTAGTTTACTTCCCAGACAGAATTATATGGAAAGGCTATTTTCTTCTCGGTAAATATCTCTGTTATATCTATTATCTATTTTAAAATAAATACAGTAACTTCTAATACCATGATTTCCTCAATCAAAAAGTTTTGAAATATTTTAGTCAGAGAAAACCCTTCCTGCAGCCAATTTCTGTAATATCTATATTGCTTCAGGGTTAAATCTTTAGTCAGTTGTTTTTTATTTATAAAATGTTTTTATTCTTCAAGGGTTTCCTACAAATTTCTGAGGCATTCTTTGTAGGAGAATTAATTTAAGATGGCAACTCATTCATATATGTACAATAATGGTGTCTTGGCCCAGTTTATGATATAATAGAGAAATTCATTTCGGTAGTAACTAAGTAAAGCAGTAAAATAATTCTATCTTTGTGACATTACAAAAGCTATCTATTTCTGTCTCATTGTTTCTTGAGCTTTTGGAGCTTTGTTCAAATAAGTGATTTGTGATTAAATTATATACTAATTTTAGTTTTCCAAAAGATATTAAAAGATTTACTTTTATATTTTAAGACCTTATACAATGGTTCTCAGGAAGATTATCTCTTGGACTTATAAATTGACTATTTTTATCCTTTGTATTGACAGAATATTACTTTATATAATAATTATTCTAAAGGCTATGTAGTTATTTCACTTTTTTTAACAGAAGAGTATATATATGGTTCTGATCTTGTTTTTACTTAGTTTTAATCTGTTCTAAATTTTAGACATAATGTATTAATTAAAGAAACTGTAGGAAAAAATCAGTAGAACAAAGACAGTTATATATATGCAAAATAAAAATTAGCTTATGAGACAACAATTAACATAAAGTAAAAATCTAGTTAACACTCTAGTAATTTGTGAGCAAACCCTGAGAGAAAGTAAATAATTAAAGAAGTATAATTTATAAAAGAAAAAGTCTAACATGGATTAATGTATTATTCTTAGAAAAATCTTTCTTTGTAAATATCAAAGACTTTAGAAATAAAATATTAGTTCTAGGAATCTATGAAAATAATAAATAATGCTAATTAGAGTTGGAAAAGATCAAGTCAAAAGAAGGGAAAAAATGATGGTGAAAACAAATGTATGTTCATTGAGACTAATAAAGCATGTGAAAATGCAGTGACTTATAAAATCAGTTTGAGTAGTACACCCTCACACGCAGTAATTAGTAAGCTGAAAAAGTCAATCCTGATTCCTGGGTAAACTGCAACTCAGTCCCACAGGACCATCTCCTTATGTTCAGTATTTTCATCCTTGACTGTATTAAGTGAGTTGTTAAGATGAACAGTTTATCAACAGAAACAAATAGCAACAATTTAACTAAGACAATTTACAATGTTCTAATCCATGTTTTTAGCAATATTCTGAAGTCTCTTCCAAAACTAAGGTTTCATAACTGTTACACGGGATACTCTTATCGCAGATATGGAGATCCAGTCAGATGCTTCCCAGTGTACACCTGCTTCTTAATGAAAGCAGATGTTCTAGTCTGTATATAGACCTGAATTATTTTGGAATTTTAGATACTTCACATTACTGAGGTCACTTATTAGTCTCCATTTATAGTTCTTGTAAAACATCAAGCTGGATCTTTTGGGTAGTAGGCATATTTCTAAAGTTTGTGGCCTGTGTTTGTAACATACCAGAGGAAAGAATTTAGGACTGTCAGAGTCACTCAGTAGCCTAGGCAAAGAAATAAGTGGGGATGACGCAAGGGTCACATAAATATTGCACAAAAGCTCTGTGGGTGTATGTGAAGAAAGCTGTAAATGGTAAAGCCACATGAACCAAGTGTTTTATACTTTTTGTTACACACATTTATAAATGTATAATTATGAAGAGTAATTACTTTTATGACACAATTGACTTATAAATGCTAATATAGGTATAATTTGAGTTTCTCACAATTTGTATAAGTATTAGTGAATGATTGATTACTAATGGAATCATGCAATCAATTAAACTTCAATTAATTAGGACTAGAAAGCCAATTAACTATGACTAGAAAAACTAAGTAGTTATACCCCTAAATATACATGAGAAGATTCAATGGAAAGAAAGAACCCTGTACGTGTAAGAAATACAGGCAAGTTTAGAACTACTAAATATCCCTTAATAAACATCAGTTGAAATCCTCTGGTTATAGTCAGTATGAAAAATCTTTTGTGCCAACACAGATACGCACACGTACACATACACACAAAAATACACACACACTCCTGTCTACAGGTTACTAGATAGTAAAGGCTTGTGCATTGTTTACTGGAGAAGAAACTTGTTAGATTTTAAACCTTGAAGGAATCTTTTTTTTTTGTTGTCTTTTTTGTCCTTTTATGGCTGTACCCGCAGCATATGGAGGTTCCCAGGCTAGGGGTCAAATTGGAGCTACAGCCGCTGGCCTACGCCACAGCCATAGCAACACCAGATCCGAGCTGCGTCTGCGACCTACACCACAGCTCACAGCAACGCCAGATTGTTAACCCACTGAGCAAGGCCAGGGATTGAACCCGCAACCTCATGGTTCCTAGTCAAATTCGTTAACCACTGCACCACGACGGGAACTCCTGGAAGGAATCTTTAAAAATAACTTTTCTAGACTCTTTGTTTTATAATTGGAACCTGAGCTACTAAAAGGTAATTTTACATGCCATTTAGGGCTAGAAAACCAGTAGATGGCAGAAAATGTCATGTCACAGGTAAACAATGCTAATCACAGAATGTTCCATTAGTTAGCATTTATCGAGTATTCATAAAGCATCTGATTCTAAGTGTCATAGGTTTAGAGAGGTTCTATGAAATAATGTGATGAGAATTGAGCTAGGGATCCAGATACCTCAGTTTCTGTCTTGCCTCTGGTACCTCCTGGTAAGATGTCACTTAAAGCTTCAATTTTCACATCTATAAAGTAATGATTATAGTATGTAATAGGATATAACATTCTTCAAGTGAGATTATGTGTGATCAAGTTTTATCAAGTATAAAACACATATGAGGTATCATCATCACTAGAAGAACTGAGTTAATCTATTTAGATAGACTTAGACCAATGTTTACTAGGTTCAGAAGAATTTTTGCTTTTATCAGACCACTGGAGGTGGGGGGAAGCTTACCAGCTTAATTCTGCTTAGCCTGGAGAATAAGTGTATCTAGCCTATCGTAACCCCTTAGGGAAAGCCTTCAGACGTTCACATAGGAGAAAAGATATGCCTACTTTATATGCTTGTGGGCAGTTATTTTTCACAAGCAGTAAGTGGAACGTACACATTATTATTTCCTCCTGTACTTACAGTTCTTTCTTCCCAAAAGGTTTTTCAAAGGTTTCTGCAATAGTGGTTTTCCTCAAATAGCCACTTTTCCATTAATATTTGATAATTGCTTGACTATCCCAGGTCTTGCCCTTGTCCTATTGCAGTAATTTTTCTGGCTCACTCTCCTCTTGCTTCCTCTGTCCATAGTTGAGATTTTCTGATTGCCTCCTGTAGGTTCAGCCCCACCCAAGGCTCTGAAATCAACCAATCAATTCTTGCTATTTATATTTGTGCCTGAATTTTGACAAGCAGGCTCTGCCTTGGAGTGCGAACTGCAAGCCTACGCCCAACTTCTAACCACTGAGAAGCTGTATCTGCAGTAATGGAAGCTGGTTTCTCTCCTTAAGAATATTCTCCAAAAATTAAAAAGTGCTAGATAGTTTTTGGAAAAGATGATTATTCTTATGATGAAAACATGTTGAGGAATAGTGGGAAACCAACCAACTACTGAGAGTCAAATGGTGCCTCCTTTTTATATGTGTGTTCTACCACCAAATATGAGCCCAGGCCTTTTTCACATGTACCACTGGAACTTAGCTCTGAACTTCAGCTCCAGGACTGTGTTGCTTCTAAATCTCTTTGATGCAACTACCTACCTGCTTTGATCTCTAAATTGCAGCTTCTCTCAGCTGATACTCCGTGGTTGACGTACCCTGATTACATCTTGCTAACTTACCCACTGCTTATCTGAAGTGCCGCATATTGTCCATTACTGTCTTGGAAAGATAGACTAATTTGTTCTCTGCACTGTCCTTCCTTACAGTATTATCTGCTGGTCTTGATTTAAACCCTTCTAATATTAAAGGACCCAACACTAACATCACTGTCTTTGAAAGCGGAAGTGCTTGGAGGAGTACTGGCAGAGCTGGATTGAAAGCCTCCCGCAACCCCCTCTTAAAAAATGATTTGGGCGGCTGTCTGGAACCTGCATGAGAGAAAACGCACGAGGTATCCAGGCCAGCAAAATAATAAACTACCATCTTCGTTCTTTACTGATTCTATATCACCTGATAGTCTGGCTACATTCAGGAATTCATCCTGCTTCCATCTCCCTTCAACATTTATACATCCCTAAACTAACCTTTTTCTAAAAGTGATACTAAATAATAAATGCTTAGCATCTTAGTTTGGGTTGTCTGGGAAACACACCCTGGGATGGAGATTTGTATCCAGAAAGCTTATATTAGGGCATGTGCTCCAGAACAACCTCTGCAAGGGAGAGAGGGAAGCAATGTAGATGGAACAAAGGCTTCAGGCAGTATAATATCATAGGAAGCTCTGGAGTTGGGGTAGTCCTTTATAGTTATTCTGAACTGAAACAAAGAGGACTCGCCTTTGTACACCCACATTGATTAGTCACTGTGTGGACTGTTCCCGGGGTGTGAAGAGGTGAACTTGACTGAGTCATCTCTTTCCCTGAGAGACCTGAGCTGTGAGCAGTCTGCCACAATCCACCTTGCAGCTGACAAAATGTGTGCCTGATATGTGAAGGGTGGATCTGGAGAGCTCTTCACAGCACGTATACATGTACACATACATTTTCAAGTATACACATATACAGTACACACAGCTACATGCATACACATACATAGACACGTATACATACAGAGATATATACACACACATACATAACACATATGCAGTTATACATATATATGCAATACACATACACATGCATACACATACATATACACCTATATACACATACACATACACACACATACAGCTCTAGTGCTGCTTATCATAGTTCCCTGACCTCATTGAACAGCTACCTTGGTCTTTTAATTTAAATACAAGAATTTAGTCCTGTTTCACCAAGAAATTCCAAGTTCAAACCAGGTTAGTTTACTTTCAAATATCAAAAAGTCATTTTAGAGTCTAAAAAATAGCATTCTCCCTACCTCCACAGTCTCAACACTGCCCCACAGCTTCACCAGAAATCTTTTATAATAAACTATTTGAAATGTTTCTGAAGGTATTTCCTTCCTAGAGAGCACAATATTCTCATGTACAAAAATCTATATCTCAGCTAATGACTAAGGATTACCCTGACTAAGGCATAATGAGGTCATCATGTCAGGTTAATATTAAGGATATTCCTTTTTAGCCTTCTGGGCCTAAGTGCCAGAGGGGTTATTTATGTGTTTAAAATTCTATATTCTTTTTACTTTATAATAAGAAATTCCATTACAATAACACCCTAACCATAATCTCTAACCTTGAACCCACATTTACTCCCATTTTTGACACTGTCAAAAAACCTTTTTTATTTTTATTTTATTTTATTTTTTACTTTTTTATTGTTTTTTTCTGTAACAATGAATTTTATTTAAATTATAGGTGTACAAATATCATCACAAGTCAATGTGATAGATTTTGTGTTCCAAACCCACAGTGCATCCCCCCACCCTCCAGATTGTCTTATTTGAAAAACCAAGGTTTTCCAAAATCTGTGAGTCATTGTCTGTTCTTCAAAGAGGTTCACTGTGTCTCTTTAGTTTCCACATGTAAGCAGTAGCATTGGGTGTTGCTGTCTCATTGTCTGACTGGTTTCACTTCGCATGACAATTTCTAGGTCCATCCATGTTGCTATAAATGTTGGCAATTCGTTCCTTTTAATGGCTGAGTAATGTTCCATTGTGTGTATGTACCATATCTTCCCTATCCACTCCTCTGTCGATGGGCATTTAGGTTGTTTCCATGACCTGGCTTCTTCCCTTTCTAGCTGCTTTAGATGTAAAGTTAGGTTGTTTATGTGAGCTTTTTCTTGTTTTCTGAGGTAGGCTTGAATTGCTATATTCTTTCCTCTTAGAACCGCTTTTGCTGCATCCTAGAGGTTTTGGAGTGTCGTATCTTTGTTGTCATTTGCTTCTAGGTATTTTTTAATTTCCTCTTTGATTTCTTCAGTGATCCATTGGTTGTTTAGTAGCATGTTGTTTAGTCTCTATGTGTTTGTATTTTTTGCCATTTTTTTCTTGTTGTTGATTTCCAGTTGTATAGCATTGTGGTCAGAGAAGACGCTTGATATGATTTCAATTTTCTTAAAGTTACTGAGGCTTGATTTGTAGCCCAGGATGTGACCAATCTTAGAGAATGTTCCGTGTGCACTTGAGAAGAATGTTTATTCTGTTGCTTTTGGATGGAATGTCCTATAAATATCTCTTAAGTCCATCTGATCTAATGCTTCATTCAGGGCCTGTGTTTCCTTATTGATATTCTGTCTGGATGATCTATCCATTGCTGTAAGTGGGGTGTTAAAGTCCCCCACTATGATTGTGTTCTTGTTGATTTCTCCTTTTAAGGTTGTTAGCAGTTGCCTTATATATTGTGGTGATCCTATGTTGGGTGCATAGATATTTAAAATGATTATATCTTCTTCTTGGATTGATCCTTTGATCATTATGTAGTGCCCTTCCTTGTCTCTTAAAATGTTCTTCATCTTAAAGTCTATTTTGTCTGATAGGAGTATTGCTACTCTGGCTTTCTTTTGATGCCCGTTTGCATGGAATATTTTCTTCCATCCTCTCACTTTCAATTTGTATGTGTCTCTAGAAGCGAAGTGGGTCTCTTGAAGACAGCATATATATGGGTTGTGTTTTTGTATCCATGCGGTTAGTCTATGTCTTTTGGTTGGGCATTCAGTCCATTAACATTTAAGGTAATTACTGATATATATGTTGTTATTGCCATTGTATTAACTGGGGTTTTTGTTGCTCTTTTTTTTTTACCCTGAAGTTTTCATATAGGAGTCTGTATACAAATGAGATTGTTTTAAGTTGTTGGTTTCTTAATTGCACGTGCTTCTCCAGTGACCTGCATTTGTGTTCTCTTCTCATGATTTCTGATTTTGGTAGCATAGTTGTGCATGGATGGTTTAGTATCTTTACTGTATATATGCCTTTCCTGGTGAGGCTTGTCATTTGTGGTGTTTTTGTTTCTGGTTGTGGCCTTTTCTTTTCTGCCTAGAGAAGTTCCTTTAAGATTTGTTGTAAGGCTGGTTTAGTGTTGCAGAAATCTGTTAGCTTTTGCTTATCTGTAAAGATTTTGAGCTCTCCTTCAGATCTGAATGAGAGCCTTGCAGGATAAAGCAATCTTGGTTGGAAGTTTTTCCCTTTCATCACATTAAGTGTATCATGCCACTCCCTTCTGGCCTGCAGAGTTTCAGCTGAAAAATCTGTTGATAACCTTATCACGATTCCCTTGTATGTCATTTGTTTCTTTTCCCTAGCTGCTTTCAGTGTTTTCTCTTTGTTTTTAATTTTGGTCATTTCGATTAATATGTGTCTCAGGGTGTTGCTCCTTGGGATTCTTTTATATGGTACTTGTTGCACTTCCTGAATTTGACTGAGTGGTTCCTTTCCCATATTAGGGAAGTTTCCGGCTATTCTCTCTTCAAATATTTTTTCTCTCCCCTTCTCTCTCTCTTCTCCCTCTGGCACCCCTATAATATGGATGTTGGTGCGTTTAACATTATCCCAGAGTTCTCTGAGACTCTGCTCATTTCCTTTCAATCTTTTATCTCTTTTCTCTTCCGCATTAGTGATTTCCACTAATCTGTTCTCCACCTCACTGATTCGTTCTTCTGCCTCCTGTATTCTTTTGTTGGCTGCTTCTAATGAATTTTTTATTTCAGTTATTGTATTTTGCATCTCTTCTTGTTTAATTTTTACAGCTTGTATTTCTCTGCTCAGTGTTTCCTGTAAATTATCAATTTTTGCCTCCAGTCTATTTCCAATGCTTTGCATCATCTTCAGCATCAACAGTCTAAAGTCCCTTTCTGGGAGGCTGATAATCTCCTCATCACTGAGCTGTTTTTCTGGGCTTTTCTTTTTCTCCCTTATCTGAGTTATAGTTTTCTGTCTTTTCATTTTTATAGGTTTTTGGTGTGGTGACCTTTTTGCCAACAACAGAGATGTAGCCTCTCTTAGTTCAGTTGTTTGCCTCCCCTGTGGCTAAAGTTGGTATGGAGGGGGCTTGCTGTAGGCTTCCTGATGGGAGGGACTGATGCCTGCCCACTGGTAGGTGGGTTTGATTCTTATCTCTCTGATGGATGGGGCTTTGTCTCTGGATGAGATTAGAGGCTGGCTGTGTACCTGAGGGGTCTTTAGGCAGCCTGTTTACTGAAGGGTGGGGCTGTGATCCTACCTGGATTATTGTTTGGCCTGGGGCTTCTCAGCCCTGATGGGAGGGACCAGATTTTCCCAGAAATGGCCACCTCCAGAGAAATGCAGGCTGATGAATGTTCCCGAGAGCTTCACCTCCAATGCCCTTCCCCCACAACAAGCCACAGTCACCCCTTTTTTCCAAGGAGATCCTCCAACAATTGCAGTCAGTTTCCACCCGGATTCCTGGGAGACTGCTTTGCCCTGGGACCCAGTGCATGTGAAAGTCTGTGTGTGCCTTTCAAGGATGGTGTCTCTGTTTCCCCCAGTCCTGTGGAGCTCCTGCACACAAGCCCCACTGGCCTTCAACGCCAGATGCTCCAAGGGCTCTTTCTCCCTGTGCCCGATCCCCGAGTGTGGGGTTTTGACATGGGGCTCAGAACTCTTGGTTCTGTAGCTGAGTCTCTGTGATGCAGTTACTTTCCAGTCTGTGGGGCTTCCTACCCGGGAGGTATGGGGTTGCTTCTATGGCGTAATCGCCCCTCCTACCTCTTGATGTGGTCTCCTCTTTGTCTTCTGGAGTAGAATATCTTTTTTGAAAGTTTACAGTCCATTTGGTTGAAGGCTGTTCGGCATTTGGTTGTAGTTTTGTTCAAAAAACCTTTTTTAAAAAAAAGATCCTTGATACCAGAATAATACTAATTCCTTCTTTTGTTATTTTAATGAATTTATTACTGAATTAATTGTATAGATTGGTTAAATATCAAAACTTGGTAGGAAATTGTAATAACGTAATACATCCTGTATTATGACAAATTATATCTTCCAAGTGGCAGACGTTTCCTTGTATCCTCACACAGGGCTAGAGAGCTCTGTGGGATCTCTTTTATAAAAGTACTCATCCTGTTCCTAAGAATTTACTGCCTGACCTAAACTCGTCATCTTCTAACACTACTCTCTTGGGCGTTAGGATTTCAACATATTGAATAGGGGGCGGGAGGCACAAACATTCAGACCATAGCAGTTTTTTTTGGTTCTGTTTAATATTTTATTTAGTAGTAAATAATGTTTTATCACTGATAGAATATGTTCCTTCTCTTCCTTCTCCTTTGACATTCCCTCCTCCTCCAGTTTAAACAGCTAGTTTCTTTGAGTTCATTGCTGTGTTGGAAGACTGTGGGAAAGGGAAACCGAAAGCGTCATCCTGTTTTTGATTTAAGAAACCCTGTGGTACCTTGGGAAAACATCACAAGTGAAAGCAAGACTTCCTTCCCATGAGTCCCCAGGAAAAATGTCCCCTCCCCCTCCCCCCAAAAAACTTTACCTAAGCTGGAGAGAGACTGAGGAAATGAGCAGAGAAGTTGTGGAGTTGAAAAGAAAATGGGGAGTCTTGAATCTAGCCAGGAATGAGGGCTGTCTCAGAGCTCTGTGAGAGGTGTTGTCGAGTGTCCAAGGGCTTACTGAGAGTGAAGTCTGGGTCCTTGTTGTCCAGAGGCTCTCCTAGTTTCCTTTCCCATTGGAACCTAATGAGGATTTTCCTGGTCCAGGTGAGGATTTTGTCTGGTGATGTCCAGCAGGAGAGTTATTGTGCCTCCTGGTGCAAGCCTTTGTTCAAAGCCAACCTCTGCCCAATTATGTGTTGTAAATAGGTCTCTCTCTGAGTTTTCATCCACAGAAGAAGAGTGGGTCCTTGAAAACTTAGATCAGGTTGGGGAATGGAAACCCTGAATGGCACTAGCTCAAGGTCCTCAACATCCCTTAAGCAGGGACAGTGAACTCTTATTTGCTTTTAAAAATTGAGGTAGATATTTTACTGAATAATTCTATGACATTTGATTCTCCTTTTCCTCACCTCTGTTCCCTTATGTCTCTGCATGCTTCTTTTCAGTGTTTGTCTCCTCCCTTTTCTCTGCACATTTTATTTAAGTTTAGTTTTAGTTTTTTTTTTTGTTTGTTTTTTTAGGGCCGCACCTGCAGTATATGGAGGTTCCCAAGGCTAGGGGTCGAATTGGAGCTACAGCTGCCGGCCTACACCACAGCCACAGCAACACCAGTTAAGAGTCAAGTCTGCGACCTATACCACAGCTCATAGCAATGCCAGATCCTTAACCCATTGAGCGAGGCCAGGGATTGAACCTGCAACCTAGTTGGATTCGTTTCTGCTGAGCCACGACAGGAACACCTCTGCACATTTTGAAATGGTGTTTTAGGTCCCCTTTCACTCCTCCACTGTTCTCATTTTATAGAACTTTTAGAGGCTGAGCTCATTTACTGTCATGTCATTAGCTACCATTAACATTGCAAAGGTTCTCAAATCTACTGCACCAGTTTAGACTCCTTTCTGCTCTCCAGATTTACATATCAAGGTGCCCAATAAACATCTCCTGTTTGATGTATCACAAACATTTTAAACTCAGAATATCTACAATTGAATTCATATTTCCCCACTCACAACTTTCTCTTCCTGTGTCCTTAAGAATATGACCACCATTCTTATCTCTTACAGGTTAGAAATCTGGCAGTCATCCTCATGGGTTTCTTCCCCATCCTCACATCCAGTTGACCTTCTAGTTTAGATCCTTCTGAATTTATAAAATTCTGACCCTCATTTTCTTATATGCATCATTGTCATAAAGTCTGTATGGGACTGCCTGCCTCTATTCTAAATTCTCAAACATGCAAATCTGTTTATGCTACCTCTCCGTATACCCTTTGGGATAAAAATCTAAGTCCTGCAAGGACCACTTTGAGGTCAGAGGAGGGTAGGCTTTTTAGCAGCGAGCTGGCCTAGGAGCTCGGAATTTCAGTCCCTGTTTGGACCTCAGTATAGTATATGAGAGCATGCTGGCCTCCATTAGACATAAGTTCAATTCTGCATCCTCCTTGGGTATCTTTGGAAATATCAGAAACAACATTCAGTGCTATAATAATTTCATGTAAAAGAGATGATTTTCAAAGCATTAATATGCTTTAATCTTTTGTAATTTGGTGTACTTGGGAATATCCATTTGCTTCAAGGTATGCTTATTGTGTATGATTACATGCATTACATCAAAAGTGCAAAGAAAGATTGGTTACTATCAGCTTCTAAAATTCAAAATAAGACTGTAAGCAAGACAGTGTACTTAGAAGATTGGGCTTTGTAAAAAAGGATTATAAAAATTCCTTTAGAATATAAACAACTGAGCCTAGAGAACTCAGAATTTAGTGTTTCTTCCATAGTGTAAAAGATTCCCCTTTTCCTGTGACTTACACCATGAAACTTAAATTCCCTCAGAATTTACTTTTCCTCCTACACACACATCTAGATTACAGTTCTCAGCCTCGTTGGCATTTAGGCATAGCTGTGTTATTGAATTCTGGTCAATGGGACACCAGTGGAAGTGATCTGTGTTATTGCCACAACCATATGTGTTTCCTAGCAATCTCATAGGTAGGATTCCTCAAGGACCAATAGAAAATCAGAACTACATGATGGAGGAAACTTTGTCACTGTATGACCACATAGAACAAGAACACATCCATTGAACTGTGAAAATATAAGTGAGTTATAGACTTTTCCTTATGTTAAGACATAAACGTTACAAGGCATATTTGTTACAGCAGCTAGTGTTCTCCTGACTACTGCAAAGGTATGATTCAGAGGACATGATAAGCTCTTACTGGGTCCAAGAGATTGTGAAAAGGAGGGAGGGAGGAAGGACAAAGAAGTGGAGAGTGAGACTGTCAGGTGGTGAGTTCCCATCTCTCTCTAGGCTTTGGCTTAGACATAGAGGTGTGGTGTCTTAGAAAAGCTGAGTAAACACCAACTACCTAAAGGCTTTTGCTTTTCTTCACATGTGGAACTCGGGAGAGAGAAGCCTCGCAGACTGTCCCACATGGAGCTAAGAGTAACTGCATCAAAATACACTCAAATGCTTGACAAAGTTGGGTGGGTTGAAGAAAATTCCAGAATTTTATTTTCCTAAATTACTCTCAATTCCTAAATTGTGGCTGGGAGCCAGATGTTTTTTCAATCCCTTGAAGAGGAGCCCAGAATTCCTCTGACTGGAGAGCAGGCCAGTGTTTCAGAGGGGCGTCACTGTGGAGCAGGGGGGTGAAGTGGCTTGAGAGAAGGGCTACAGGATGTACAGAGCCAGACCCATGCATGTGTGTGTGGTCTGTAGCACTGGAGAGGGCAGAGATGGGACTGAATCAGCCAGGGAGAGATGTTGTGTCTTTCCTCCCCATACAGGCCAGCCCATGAATTACATCAGCGTCATCCTTAAATGTCAGGAGGGTACTTGGTCAAGTGGTGGATAAAGGATCTTGCTGTGGAGGCAGAAGCAAGGATCAGACCTTTCTGCCCCTGCTATCTGGAGATTACATGAGCCACACATCTCCCCATAGTCAATTCTAGATATTACTTTTGGGATGAGAAGAGGGAAGAGCAAACATCTGGAAGATATAAAATTGAGTTATCCAAAGGGATTTTCATTTTTAATTATTATTATTATTATTTGGCTGCACCCAGCATGTGGATGTTCCCAGGCAAGGGATTGAACCCAGTGACTAAGGCCCTTGCGGTGACAGTGCCATATCATTAACCCACTGCACGCAAGAGAGCTCGCAAAGGAGATTTTTTAAAAAAACAGTTGGTTAGGGATAGACTGAACATTTAAAATGAATGGAAGTAGTGTAAAACATAAAAATCAAAATATTATAAATCAACAATTTTTAAAAAAAATTTCTTTTATTTATTTTTGGCTATGCCCATGGCATGCAGAAGTTCCCAAGCTAGGGATGGAACCCTCGCCATAGCAGTGACAATGTTGAGTACTTAATTGTTAGGCCACCAGGGACCTCCCTAAAATTTCTTTTTTTTTAAAATTTTTGTTGAAGTATGGTTGATTTACAGTATTGTGTTAATTCCTGTACAACAAAGTGATTCAGTTAAACGTAAGCATACGTCTTTTTTTTTTTTTCAGATTCTTTTCCATGTAGACCACCACAGACTATTGGGTAGAGTTTCTTGGTTTATATAGAAGGTCACCATTGGCCAGTCATTCCATATACCACAGTGTGCATATGCCAATCCAAAACCCCCAGTTCGTCCCTCCCAACCCCCTACCTGTCCCCTTTGGTAACTTTTTCAAAGTCTGTGAGTTTGTTTCTGTTCTGCAGATAAGTTCATTTGTATCCCTTTTTAAGATTCCACATATAAATGCGATGTCATATGATGTTCGTTTTTTTCTGTCTTCACTGTGTATGATAATCTCTAGATCCATCCATGTTGCTGCAAATGGCATTATTTCATTCTTTTTATGGCTGAGTAATATAAATCAACAATTTTAAACTGCTGACACTACTTCACAGGATGATACTGCAAAGGGAGAACAGGCATGTTTTAGAGATTAAAGGAACCAAGTATTATTTGCATATGTGAGTGTCTCTCAGGTATGATAGTAAGTCATCTGCCCTCCTTTTTTTTCTTTTTTTTAAATAAAACAATCTCTTATCCCAAAGCAAAATTCTTCTTTCTATTTACCCACTCTCTTGTTACACTTGCACTTCTCATCCAAAATTATCTTTTTTGTTTGGCCTCACCCATGCTCTGTATCTCATGGTCTGAAATTTTCCTGCTATTTTCAGGGGCTCACACTGGGCTTTGTTTCAGGCCCAGTTTGCCTGAGGTACGTTTTTTCCCCCTTATCTTTCAGCATTTCTGAAAACGGGAAACTCTTATGGTCAAAATGTCTTAGAAGTTTCCAGGCAAAAGAGAGGGTTGCAGTTTGAACAGCAGTCATTTCTGTGAACCAAATAATGCACCATAATATCTCTTCATTTTATTGTTTCTACAGTTGAGCTTCTTTGCATTGATAAAAAGTAGTTGAATTTAACCTAAATTTGGATCCCTAATTCTTTGCTTAGAATGTCTGCAAAAAAGATACCATTATGCAGCACTGAAATGAAAATAAATTCTGTACATAGAAGATTGCCTGTCATGTACTTCAGGCGATGGAATTAAAGGGTGCTGAACTTGCCAAATCTCTTGCAACAGATCACAGGCTTTCCAAAACAGGGAGAAGTTTGTGTGGCTAAGTTGTTTTCACATGGGGTCATTATTCAGTATTGGAATATGGATCTGTGAAAAGTTTCTGGCTAATTTTTAAGAGAAGCTGTTTGACCTCTAGTAAAATATAAGGTAATAGTGGGAAAAAACAAAACCTGGAGTTTAACCAAATAGGAAATACAGAGGAGAAAGTCCTAATATAATTTTACATGGCTTGAAATGTAATGACAATCTTTAAAAAGTCAAGATCACAGGCAGTGATGAATACCAACCTCCAAATGACTGAGAATGATTTTGAAGGAACTCTGGATCCTCTAGACTTTCATAGGCAAATATTGTCAAGAAGGTTTAGGTCTAATTCTGGTATAGGTATTGAAAAGAGATAATTTTTATTGATAAATGGTGTTTTTAGTTAGTTTTAAAAGAAATGAGTATATTTAGTATAAGGTTTACATTTTTAAATCGAAACTGCCTGTAAACAGTGTGTGTTATCATCAGTGGCCTCTTAGACTCAAGGAAATGTGAAAGTTCTGTTGCCCCCACCTTTAATCATGTTGTGTCTGCTGGCCAGCTGATCTCTTAACACTCCCTACCTCTCATTATACAATTCAGCTACCCTGAATAACTTCCGGCTCTGTAAATATATCATGTTTTCTCAACTCCTTATACCTATGGCATATCCTCTGCTTGGCTTGCTCTGTCCTTTTTCCCACCCTCAACTGCAATTTTCCTGGCACATTGCTACTCATACTTTAAGACTCAGCTGCAGCATCACTTCTCTAAAAAATTTTCCCTGACTACGTACCGCCTCCGTATTACATCCTAGGCTTATCTCTGGCATTGCACTTACAGTGCAATCTTATATTTTTACTTGTATCAATTCAACAACATGCAAACAAAAGAAAACATATTTTTCATGCAGCATGGCCCCTAAATGGAAGCCAAATTCTTCATCTGGTGCTTAACTGAAGAATCTCTGATCTGTTTTCGTACTAGGGGGTGTGTGATCACACTGTGTGATGGGTTTACTGAGTTATTACAGTTTGTTGTATAGAGTTGCTGGGCTCAATTTGCAAAAAGCAGAACTCATTCTAGATATTTTAAGCAGGATAAACTATAATTCAAGGAATCAGGCCCATACATATTCATCAGAGTGCTAGAGATTATGGTTGAATCTTTCAGAATACATTCCAGAATAATATTGCTCCCTGGCCTGCCATCAGTGCTGCTGCCTCTCAAAGCAGGCAAGTGGGATTGGCAGTGCATTATTGACCTGCTGAGTTCAGGAACACAGTGCTTAGCTGCTAGTCAGGCATCAGGAAGCCACCACTATCCCCACTGCACCTACCTCCAGACCCCCACAGAGCTTGATATGGATGCTGGAATATAGCAGAGAAAACCCAAATACTCAGAGGACTATGCCTCTGAGTATCAAGCAGTAGAAAGATGGGCTCATCCTCACTTGTAGATTCAATCTCAGGCAAAAGATTGAAGGACTGAGCAAATTTGCACCGGGAAGCCTGGCGGCAACGGATTCTGGACAAAGTAATTTTGTCTTTCCAACTGGTACAGGTGAGGCAGGTAGTCTAGGAAGCTTGGTTGAAGGCTGAATGCTAATTCCCTGCACCCACCATGACCAGGTGTGCTGCGCTTCTAGAGCAAGGTTGGGGCCTGCCTTGGGTGATTTTGTTTAAGCATTAAAGCCAGCATCTCAACATTTATGATGTATTCTAAGACAATGGCCTTTTCGTCTTAGAAGCAGGCTTTCAGCTCTGAACAGAGACTATGCTCTACTCATCTTTGGAACACAATGTCTAGTACTATGTCTTGCCAAATAATGAAGGAATATATGAATCAAAAAACTGGTGAATGATAAAAAACAAAAACAACCACAACAAAATCTTGTGTCGTTTTGTCCTTTTTTGAACCAGCCAATCCCTTTGACTTTTTCTAATTCAGTGGTTCTCAATCAGGGGCAGTTTTTCCTCCCCAGGAGACATTTGGAGATGTCTAGAGACATCTTTGAGTGTTACTGTTTTCAGGGGAGTGCTATTGGCACCCACTGGGTAGAGACCAGGTTTGCTGCTAAATATCCTACCATGCATAGAAGTAACCCCCTGAAACAAAGGATTATTCAGCACAAAATGTCAATAGAGCCAAGGTTGAAAAATCCTCTCTAATTACTTCTTCTCACTCTGTCTGCCACAATATCCTTATGTCAATAGATCAGAACCCTTGAGAATTTGGACTCTCTCAGAATTCAAATCCTCATTAGTCTTTTTCCTCTTTGGCAGGGGTTTCCCCCGATATTTCTCATTCCGGGTGTTAGTCATTCTGTCCCCACATGTATTAATACTGGACCTCAGGGACACAGACTGGCCTTTATGCTCTTATATTAGAATGTAACCAGAGGAAATTTTTAGAATGTCACTCTTCAACTTCTTTCTTAATCTCTCTTTCTTAATCTTAATCTCAGATTTGCAATTGAAATTTCATTCATCTTAGAAAATATCTTTAAAATGTGAGATGTTATTCCTATATACTTTGAAACTTGATGGACGATATACCAATTTTACTGAATTAGATGATTTTTTACTTTTTTCTTTCCTCTTTTTAAAAATACATGACAATTATCTGTCTGGTAGTCTTCAAGAACAGTGAAATTTTGCTCCTAAAATGAACTTCCTAAAAAATGCAGTATTTCTTTCAGTTTGTAGAAATACATCCCTTTTCATAATTAAGTACTTCTGGAAGTATAAATATACCATGATTAGATACTGAACATAATTAAATACTTAATTAAAACATAGGTGTTTAGTCATAATTAAAGTCATATATGTCTGTGATCAGAACAAGAAGTCACTATACATCTTGAAGCCAAAACTATGTGGAACTTAGTTATGCATCTGACAAATCTTATTGAGCACCTACTGTTCCCCTCTGCTTCCACTGAGAGTACATTAGTGAGCATTTTATATCCTATCCTTACCCTCCTATCCTATTAGGTTAGGGTATCCCTAATAGATAATCACACAAATAGGATTTTCTTTTTATGATTTCTATTTTTTCCATTATAGTTGATTTACAGTGTTCTGTCAATTTCTACTCTATAACAAAGTGACCCAATCATACACACACACACACACACATATATATATATATATTCTTTTTCTTACATTATCCTCCACCTTGCTCCATCACAAGTGCACACAAGTAGGATTTAATTACTGTGATGACAGTAATCCTATAATTAAAAATCACAAGGTGGTATGAAAGTAAATAGGGAATCTGACACTATTTCCAATTTACTCAAGAGAGAGTTCCTCAAGAAAATAGTGATTAAGCTCATACCTGAAAGATGAGTAAGAGTTAGCTATGCACAGTCTGGAGGACACAGCATTCCTGGCAGAGGCACGTATGTTGTCTTGAGGCAAAAATAAGTTTGTTCAGGAAACACGAAGATTTTGGATTGAATACTATAAATGGGAAGTCATGAAATGGTGTTAGTAGAGGAATGATTTAATCAGATTAAATAATTGCTCTCACTGCTGTGTGAAAAAGGGGGTTGGGACAAGGAAAAGTGGGTGAGAGGAAACTAGTGAGGGGGCAATTTGGGTAGTCTTAGGTGAGAGACAGTGGTGACTTAAACTGGAAAGAAGATGGATTTAGGAGGCAGAGTCAACTGAATTCCTGACTGACTTTTTTAAGGGGCAGAAATGCAGACTGGAGAGGAGCGGGGAGAATCATTGAAGAAGAGGGAAGTGTTAAGAATGGCTCACAAGCTTCTGATTGGAGAGTCTGGGAGGATGTTGGTACCATTTATCATGAGAGATAATGCTAGAGAAGAAGCAGTTTGGGGGCAAGGTGGTTAGAGATAATATATCTATGTGGGAGCATGTTATATTTGAGACTCTTATGACACATTTCAGTGTCTCAACTGGAGATATACGATAAACATTTAGACCTATGAGTCTGTAACTCAGAAGAGCAATCTGGGCTGGAGATATGATTTTAAAACCATTACCTGTAGATGGTGTTTGAGGATACAGAAGTAGATGAGATTGCTCTGGGAGAGAATGGCAGAGGGCCCCAAAGTGAGCCCTAAAGAAGTTCTACACAGGAGTTTCCGTCATGGCTCATCGGTAAAGAACCCAGCAAGTATCCATGAGGATACAGGTTCAATCCCTGGCCTTACTCGGTGGGTTAAGGATCCAGCATTGCTGTGAGCTGCAGCATATGTAGGTCACAGATGTGGCGGATCCTGCATTGCTGTGGCTGTGATGTAGGCCTGCGGTTGCCGCTTTGGGAACTTGCATATGCCACGGGTGCAGCCCTAAAAAGAAAAAAAAATTAAAGAAGTTCAACACAAAAAAGTGGTTAGAGGAGAAATCAGCAAAGCCAGGCTGATAATATGTCAGAAGAAAAACAAATGAAGTATGGGGATGGAAGGAGGCAAGGCAAGGAAAGAGGCTGTTACTCAAGGGAGCCATTCCTCCCTGTGTAGTACAGAGGAAGCTGGGAGTTCAGATAGATATGAACATTTTCACTGATGTGGCAACGTGCAGGTCATGGGTGCCTTAGTGCTAGAATTAGGAGGTAAGAACAGAAGCCAGACTAGAATAGATTGAGGAGTCAATAGTAAGAGGAAGTAGAAACTGAAGCTATAGCTATATATTTTGTAACTGGAAGAAAAGATAAGATTTTAGTTGGGGGAGTTCCCATTGTGGCTCAGCGGTAACAGACTCGGCTATTATCCATGAGGATGCTGGTTTGACCCCTGGCCCTCCTCAGTGGGTTAAGGATCTGGAGTTACCGTGAGCTGTGGTGTAGGTCATAGATGCAGCTCAGATTCCAAGTTGCTGTGGCTGGCAGCCGCAGCTCCCATTTGACCCGTAGCCTGGGAACTTTTTTGACAAGCAAAAAAAAAAAAAAATTTAGTTGGAAATTTCTAAAATTGTGTCTTTGTTTTTTCAGCTAGGAGAGATAATAGTATGTTTAAATGATAATGAAGAAAGTCCTTCAAAGAAGGAGAGTTTGAAGTTCTGTAAGAGACAAGGTATGTAATCCAGAGAATGGCAGAGGGCCCCAAAGTGAGCCCTAAAGAAGTTCTACACAGGAGTTTCTGTGTAGAGGGAAGTTCTGAGAAAGTAGGAGATGATGAGATTCACGGCACGGATCAAGAGATTTTGCTGTGATAGAAAACAATTTCTCTTTAGTAACAGGAGGAAATGATGAATGTGAAGTTTAGAATAAATGTGACTCTCCTTTAGAATGAAATAGGACTTAAATCCTCTAGAGTGTATGTCTCAGTGATCTGAGGTTATTTGCATTTATACCTCTAGAACCTGAAATTAGTATCCATATCATTAGGAGATTAAAGTAGGAGTGCCTTTATGGATGCCTGCCTACCTGGGGAGTGTTTAAGAGGTGAGGTGCCATAATCTTAATTGATATCCATGTCATTTCACTAGCATGGAGATTGGGTACATACACATACTGCAGGTCTGACTTCTCACACCCAGAACCCCAAGGTGATTTGATAAGTACTCCCAGGCAAGCAACCAAAATCAAAGTTGATGGGCACCAAACAACTATGAGAATCCTAATGTGCCTGTAGACTTCATAAGGATTGAATAACACTTAAGGGTTAGTTTTTCACACTTGTTCTGGGCAGCATAGGAATAGAAAGATTTTCTAAACTCTTTGGCTGTGATAGTGGTTATGGCAATATGTCAATAAGAATTGCGTTTCACTGCAAGCAACAAAAAATAAACCCACTTTGGCTTAAACACTTGGGTTTATTTCTCATATAATAATCATTCTTTCAATACAGATTGCTGGTGTTTCAGTGGCTCATTATAGGTGCTGACATTCCAGTCATTAGTTCTGCTTTTAAAGCAGGAAGAAGTAGAAACTTGGAAGTGCTTACCAGTTGCATGTGTCCGTCTTTATCAAGGATGAAAAATTCCCCAGAATTCCCTCCAGCAGATCTCTGCTTACATCTGGGGCCAGAGGATAAAGGAAGCTGGAAAAGTATATAGTGGAGTTCCCTGTGGCTTGTTGGGTTAAGGATCCAGTGTTGTCACTGCTGTGGTGTGGGTGACCCAGGATCCGTGTGGCAGCTGTAGCAAAAACTAGCAAACAAACAAAAACCCATATACTTGACTATGCCTCTGTGGTTGCAGGCATCATAGTAAAAAAGGGTGGGAAATGGTTTTTGGGTAGGTCAGTCAACAGTGTCTGTTATTTAACAATAGGGAGCCAAGGAAGCACCCCGGGGGGGAGGGGGAGATAGAAGTTGCAAATTATGGCCAGGGCCAAGGCGGAGACAGCGAGTTACCACCTAGCAGTGGCTCTGAAGAGACTGAAAACAGATGGGCATTTGGGATGGGGAATCTTTAAGACTGTGGGTCTCTAAACCATTCCCTGGAAGTGTCAGGATTGTATCTTATCTGTCTTACCAACACATTACCAAGTACCTAGTGTGGTGTCTGGTACAGAGTAGTTTTTCAATGATTGTTAAACTAATTACTGCATAAATGAATCATCTATGATAAACCCAAGATGATAGTAGGAGGAACCTTGTGCTGCCTCCCTCAATATGGGAATTATTTCAATGAAGTTGGGGCTGATTTGGCAGGTTAAAATTGTTAAATTTTCACAGGCAGGGAGGAGGACATATATTCTTCATTTTCTTTTCCAATGAATGTCTTGGAAAGGGGCCTGTTTAAAATAAAATCGCGCAGAATTGAGGAGTTAGGGCTTGGATAAATTTCAGGGATTTACCAATCTGGGATTCTTACACACTATAGGAACTGCAGAAGAATGCACTGGGGAAGAGGGATCTGGTGTATCCCAGCCCCATCATGTCCACACATGTCTTTCTTGTCCTTAAAGAATGTTCTGCATGTTCAATTAACAAGAGACCAGAAGAGTTGGCTGGGGAAATTTCACTCCTGATTAAAAATTCCATTTGTCTGTGAGCTGGACTTGTTTTAATAAAGTGACAGAGAAATGAATCTGAGGCCTCTAGTTCTTTGGCCCACTTAACTAAGTCATAGTGAATTGAATCTTTCCATTTCTTTTTTTCAGTCTTCTTTAAGCTACTCAGTTATACAGTATTGCCAAAGTTATAAATATGTTGAAATTGATTTTACAATTGTGAAAGTTCAAAATCTATGAATTTTTTTTTAAAGCAGAGGAAAGGGGGAACTATGTAAGCTGTCTTGTCTCAGAGTCAGTGATTTTCAAAACTCTGAAATATATATATATATTTTTTTGTCTTTTTGCCTTATCTAGGGCCGTACCTGTGGCATATGGAGGTTCCCAGGCTAGGGGTCTAAAGGAGCTGTAGCCGCCAGCCTTCGCCACAGCCACAGCAATGCAGGATCCGAGCCGCGTCTGCAACCTACACCACAGCTCACGGCAACGCCGGATCCTTAACCCACTGAGCAAGGCCAGGGATCAAACCTGCAACCTTATGGTTCCTAGTCAGATACGTTAACCACTGAGCCATGACGGGAACTCCTCAAAACTCTGAAATTTTTATATGATTATTTCTTGACTTTCTTTCCTTGTTGTAGGTGACATTTATGATCAGAGTTATGCAAAACCTGCTTATTCTGAAAGCCATTTTCAGTGGACTGGGGGAAAAAACAACCAAAATAACTCCTACACCTCCTTAAAAATTAAAAAAAATTTTGTTGGAAGCAATAAAAGCACTGGAATATTAGAACAAATAAAGAAAAGAAAATTACATTGCAACACTTTTTCATATATATTCTCAGAGTAGAGGGTTCTTTTCTTATTGCAGAGACTCTAGGAAAATAATAAGCAAAAACAACTACAATTAATATTATTTCCCTAGTTAAATTGTAACTCGCTCCACTCACCTATGTTTGAAATTCAGAATAAAGTAAAATTTTATTCTATATTATGATTAGTTCTGTCGGGGAAAAAGGAGGGTTGGAGTGAAAAAAAGAAAGATGTGAGGAGAATAACAAAGGGAGATTGACTAAAAATGGAGGCAGTAGTAATTTGGGGGAAATTGTCTTAGGCGGCTACCCTAAAACATGAATCAGAGTAGAGATACAGTCCAGGATCAGCTATATAAATTGCAGCAGTCACCAAAAGGGGCAGAGGGTGGAATAACGGTTGCTGGTATGGCTTGGTTCAGGGCCAATCAGGACCTGGGGAGGGAAGTTTGGGAAACACACGTATATGGCCATAAGCCCATATAACTGCCACTATTATTCCTGCATGTGTTTGTGATGGTGTTTCTGGAAGAGATTCACATTTGAGTGGGTGAGGTGAGTGAAGCAGATGTCCTCCTCCAGTGTGCATGAGCACCATCTAATCTGAGGGCCTGAATAGAGCAAAGTGTGGAGGAAGATTGAATTCACTGTCTTCCTGACTGAATGAGCTGGGACACTGATCTCCTGCCCTTGGTGCCTCGGGTTCTCAGGCCTTCAGACATAGACTGGAAGCTATATCATCATTGACTTTCTGGCTCTCAGGCTTTTGAACTACACTGTTGGCTTTCCTGGGCCTCCAGCGTGCGGATGGCAGGTTATGAGACTTCTCTGCCTCTGTTATCAGTGAGCCAAGACATCATAATAAATCTCTGTATATATGTTTATATATTTTAAATTTTATTCATTCATTCATTCATTGGTTCTGTTTCTGGGGAATCCTGACTAATATACCAGGGATGCCTGGAAGCAGAAAAAAGAAGGATAGGAAAAGGTCAACACTAAGGTTCGTGGGCTGAGGCTGAGCAGGAGAAAAGAAGGAAGACCAGTAAGTAAGTGCATATGACCTTGGCTGGCAAGTGAGTATATATCTGAGAAAAACTGAGATGGAGGGAGGATGGAGGGAAGGACACAGAGATATGGAGAGAGAGAGAGAGGCAAGGAGAAGGGAGAGACCCCTGGGTGGAAATAGTAACACATTATCAAAAGAGAGGGAAAGAGAAATACTCTGTATGAGAAGGCAGGCTAAGAGTGGTTCACTTAAGTGGTTATGTTGAGTGTATTAATAGATGTTTCCTGTCAAACTCTGTGGTTCCCTCGGGTGACAGGCTTTGCAGTAAGTTATCATTGTCCTTTAAAACTCGTGTAAGCTACTTAAACACTGTTTACAACTCTTCAATTTTTAAAAAATACTTTAACATTTAGATGTACAATCCAAGGCTTCTACCAGAAGTGTGTGTGTGTGCTTATGATTACTTTTTAAAAAACTGTTACTATAATAGCCAGAACAATATCACTCATAATAGGCAAAGAAATTAATCAAAAAGTTTATCTGTACATATATACATATTTATTTGATACCAAATGTATATATGTATGTATATGTGTGTATGTGTATTTGCATGGATACGCACATGTTGTCATATAATATTAGTGCCTAATCCCTGATGAAATACTCAGATAACAGAAGACCAACAAGACAAAGTTCAAAGTTTCAAAGATATTGGAACAAGGTCTGTAAGATCTGGGGAAAAGGGTGTTGGTTAGGTGGGAGTATTGATAGATTTCTTATTCTTATTCTTTTTTTTTTTTTTTTGCCTTTTTGTCGTTTTAGGGCCACACCTGTGGCATGTGGAGGTTCCCAGGTTAGGAGTCTAATTGGAGCTGTAGCCGCCGGCCTACACTGCAGTCACAGCAATGCAGGATCTGAGCCGCGTCTGCGACCTACACCACAGCTCACGGCAATGCTGGATTGTTAACCCACTGAGCAAGGCCAGGGATCGAACCCGCAACCCTGTGGTTCCTAGTCGGATTTGTTAACCACTGCGCCACGATGGGAATGCCCCAGATTTCTTATTCTTGATTACTGTACTGCCCTACTTATAGTACGTTAGGAAGCCCACACAGACAGTGAGAGACATATTAAATGAATCTTTGACCACTAGGCCAATGCATTTCCCCCTACATCTTGCTATTCTTTTAGCTGTCAGAATGCAAGAATTCAGTGTGGCCTAAAGAGCACCAGATCCACCGTCTGGAGCTTTTGGAGCCTGGTCCAGACTCTTATAAGCTGGGTAACTTTAGGCAAGTCACTTCTGCCTCTCCAGCTCAGGTTTCTCATGAGTGAGTTGGATTAACATTCTGGTCCTCAGTCTTTTTCTGCCTCAACATCCTGGATAGTTGCTGCCCAGCAAATTCGGTAGTAGCAGTAGTAGAGTTATGTATTAGGGTTCTACAGAGAAACAAAATGAATGGGATAGATACATAGGAAGAGACTTACTATGAGGGACTGGCTCATGCAATTATGGAGGCTGAGAAGTTCCATCATCTTCCACTTTCAAGATGGAGGCCCAGGAAAGACGGTGGTATAGTTCCTGTCCAAGCTTGAAAGCTTGCAAACCCGTGGGAGCTGGTAGCTTAAGTCCCAGTCTGCGTCTTTGGGCCTGAGAACTGGAAGACTGATGGTGTAAGTTCTGGTCCAAGGCCAAACGGCCCCCAAAACAGGAGTGCCGATATCTAAGAGCAGGAGAAGATGAATGCCTTAGCTCCAGCAGAGAGCAAATTCACCCTGCCTCCACCTTTTTGTTCCGTTCAGGCCCTGAGTAGATTGGATGACACCCACTCCATTGGCGAGGGTAATCTCTTTTATTTAGTCTGCAGATTCAAATGTTAATCTCTTCTGGAAACATCTTCACAGATATTTTACCAGTTATCTGGACATCCATTAGCCTAGTCAAGCTGACATATAAAATTAACCATCACAAGTTATATTTATAGAGTATTTGCTGTTTGTCAGATGCTGAGCTAAGCACTTTTCTCTATTTCATCCACAGCACATGATTTTGCATTATATTTTATTATCATCCCCAGTTTAGAGACAAGGAAATTGGCTTAGTCCCTTATTACTTCTGGTCAGTCTATTATCTAGGTGTTTGTTTTAGGCCCTACATTATACTGCTGCTTATGGTCATGATTCCCAAATGGAGTAGAGATAAGTTTATGCCCCCGGACCCAGGAATATATAATGATATTGATCTGCCAGGAGATCTTATTTTTTTTTTTTGTCTTTTGTCATTTTAGGGCCACACCCACGCCATGTGGAGGTTCCCAGGCTAGGGATCTAATCGGAGCTACAGCCGCTGGCCTACGCCACGGCCACAGCAACACGGGATCTGAGCTGCGTCTGCAACCTACACCACAGCTCACAGCAATGCCTGATCCTTAACCCACTGAGCAAGGCCAGGGATCGAACCCACAACCTCATGGTTCCTAGTCGGATTCGTTAACCACTGAGCCATGACAGGAACTCCCATGCCAGGAGATTTTAAAAAGCCTCTTATCCCACTTGAACATCACTGAACTAGGTAATCTTTAGGCTTCTTTTCACAGATAACTTTTTATGACTCTTAGATCCTGCTGCTAAGAAGGAAGGAAACTTTTACTGTTATCTCTTGCAGTAAGATTGAATCTAATAAATTCCATTCCTTTTTGTTGTCCTCAAATAGCCTGCATAAATCAGCCACTCATCAGTTCCTCTGTCTCCTTCAATAACTCACTGTCTTAAGAACAGCCTCTGATCAGAAACTTCATTAAGTCAGCTCTGACTTGTCTTCCGATCATACCTCTTAGATGACATATTGAAACTGCCAGTTGGGTCACCTATGGTGCTCTTCTAATTAGACTGCCTTAGGCATAATTTTGTTAATATTGCTATAACATCAAATAACCATGTCACTGATGGCTGTGATCCAATTACAACCTGTACATCAAGTAATTATTGTCTTTATAGTTGGCAAATATAAATTGACTGAGGGTCGCTGTAAATGAGAGTGGCACCCCTATTTCAATTTTCTAATATCTGAAAGATGTGTCACACCTTCTATCAGGATATTGTCTCATGAGAGTCCCTGTTCTCAAAAGACTGGTGGGAAGAATATATCATCAGAATCAGACTCTCACCCGGGCACATTTTCATACATTTCTTTTCCTATCCTCAATCAGGGTGGCGGGAAGGAGAAATGTCTAAAAGTAGGTGAGATCCTTGACAAATGGAAAAGATTGAAAGATTGGAAGAGTCCTGTGGTGATCTGTTCCTGCCCTGTGGTGATCTGTTCCTGCAAGCTTTTGCACATTCTTTAGAGCCAAAACGTAACCCAAAGTAGAAAAAGGATGACCGTTGCATTTGATTCAATGCCTGTGGAGACACTGCCTTTTTTTTTTTTTCAGAACACATGGTATGGTGGCTCACCTCTGCCTGGCAGGAATATCCTTATTGTCTGAAGGGCTGAACCAGAACTTCAGCTGTTTCTCATTCCTACTGGGAGCTTTCTTTCTTCTTTTCCTTGGCCTTCCCCTCCTCCTTGACTCTGCCTCTGGCTGTGTTGCATCTCCCTCATTCCCCACACCCTTCCACCTCAAGTGTTAGGTGAAAAGAATGGGCTGGAGAAGGGGAAAGATGAGGGGATATATGAACCTATCCTATCTTTGTCACAAGAGCCTCAGAAGAGCAACATTCCTATCTTCATGTTCCATTGGTCCAGCCGTTGGCCTGCTCCGCTAACTCCATCAGCCACTAATATTTCGTAGTTCAGAAAGGCTTGGAGTTCCATGTTCCTCACAAATACAGTTGTTTTCCAAGTAGACTGTATTCCAAAAGACAAATGGAATACAAGTTTTGCCTCCACCTCACCATCTCCGGTATCTCCGTCAGCAGTCAGTGAACACCACTATGGACCAAGACTTATGCTAAGTGGTTTATATGTATAAACCCTCTCCGTTCTATCTCAGCTTTCAATCCTTCATCACTGCTAAGATGATCCTGGCCCCACTTCAGCTCTTATTCTCTGGACTAGATTTTCAGGAGCCACATGGAGTCCTTATCTCCCCTGCCCAAGAACTCCTCATCTCAGCTTTTCATCCCCAGAGTTTCTGCCTTGGTTCCCATTTGGATCTTGAACTTTGTCTCCTCGTTCCCCAAAGTATCCTCTGAGTACCATCAATCTATGAAATTTGCTCCATTATTGGAAATGGGGACCCTGATCTAGCTGTCAGGATACTGCTTTTATAGTTATTTCCTGAATACACTTTGGCATGAGAATACACAAAAGCTTGGCTCTATAGTTTAATGAATACCAGTATCTCATGTATACTGTAGTTCAATCAGCTTTTACAGGTTGGCCCCAAATCCAACTCTGATACTGTTTCTTTGTAATAAGTGATCTGAACTGGATTCGGTGGATTTATAAATGAAGTTTTGAAGCGTAATCCATTGATACATTAGGGACTGTCATTTTGGATATACATAGAAGTTCCATTTTTGTGGCTTGAAGATTAACCTTAAAACATTATTTTTAGGAATAGCAATATTGGCTTTCTCTGGTGGCCTAATTGGTTATGGATCTGGCGTTGTTACTGCTGTACCTCGGGTCACTGCCCTGGTGCAGGTTCGATCCCTGGCCCAGGAACTTCCACATGTGGGGGAAAAAAAAAGGAAGCAATGTCTTTTTCTAAATGAGACTTGAGTTTTGTCCCATGACAAAACTAAATTAAGTTTTAAATGAAGTGTGTGGTTTTCTACTCCAAATCTAAGCAACAGGCCAAAATAATTGGCAACTGGAGAGAACACTATTAAAAAGTATGTTCCTTTTTCAGAAAGGAAAAGAAAGTTATGTGTCATTTTCATCTCTTTTTCTTCACATTTAGCTCAGCTAGTTCCTGGCATAGAGTCAGATTTCAGTAAATGTTGGTGAATGTTGTTTTTGGATAAATAGGACTCTCCAGTGTCTGTGTCTATGGAAGTATTCCAAACTGAACTAAATTGTTTATCTTAAACTGAGTCTCTTCCCTTCCCCCTCCCAATACTTTTCTCTGATACTTATTTTTATAGTGTGCAATTAAAAGTTGGCGAATGGCTATTACAAATGATGGCATATTGGTTAAATGCCCAGACCAGGAGGAGAGCGTCACACCCCATCTTATTCTCATCACACTATCTTTGGATGAGGGAGGCAAGAGTTGGTTTGGAGCTTTTGTATTCAGCCTGTCACTTGGTTCATTATTTGTCTGGAGTCCTTTATGGCTGATGAAAGGAGGCAGAGTTCTGAGTGGGAGCTCCTGGGAGCAGGGTCCATGTCCTGTTCACCTTCATGCCCTCTGTTAACCTCTAGCCTAGACAAGAAGGAAACAACTGCCATTTGTTATGTATCTACTAAGTCGGGCACTGTTCTAGTTAGGTTAGACACATGGTCTCTAATTAACGCAGCAATCTTATGATAAAAGTTTAGAGTTGAGAAAGCTGAAGAATACAAGGCTTTAGGAATTTGCCAAAATCACATAGTTATGAAGTTCACCATTGTGTACTCAGCTCCTAGCACAGTGCCTGATACATAATAAATTTTAAGTAAAGTCAGTTCTGCTTTGAATGTCCTTGCTTTTTTCACTATCAAGCTTAGCCAATAAATGTACTTAATTTAATAGCCACAAGAATAGTTTGAGACATTTTGGTGAAAGAGCGATGGTTTTCATGCTTGAAATTTACATTATAATCATTAACCTAGTTATACTTACACCTACCTTTTTTGTAGAGAAGACTGGTGCTTTCTTTTTTGTCTTTTTGAAATTAAAAAAAATATTTACTGAGAACCTATCAGTAAACCCGATTATGATATTCAAGATAAATAGCTAAGTTTCTATCTCTGACATAAAATCTCAAAGTTTTTTGATTTCACAGACATGTGAACACAAGATGACAATATATTATGGACATATAATCAGGGGCAACACTGGTGGGGTGTTGTAAGAATCCCAAATTTCTGCTACAGAAAGACTGTGGTAGAGGATAGGAGTCAGGGAAGGTGTCTTCGAGAAAAAATATTTGAGTTGTGACTCAAATGATGAATTATTATTTATCAGATAGAAAAAAAGTCATCCAAGGCACAAGGGGCAGCAAATACAAAAATGTAAGACTTGAAAAAATCTGTAGGACATTTCATGTGGCTGGATGGTGCTTTGTGTGTAAAGTTATCACAGGAGGATGTAGATGAAGACATAATATTAATAAATACCAGGTATGTCCTACTTCCTATATGTCAATCAGATCGCTAATTAGTAATAATCATTATTCCTGGCGACAACCTATGATTATTGTTCTTATTTTAGGAATATGGACACTAAGGCCTTGGGACTTTAAGCTTTGGCTTAATTCCAAAGTCACACAGCTAATGAGTGACAGAGCCAGCTCTTGAACCAGGTGAGTCTGACACCAAAGTCATTGTGCTTTACCATTATGGAATGCTACCTTCTAAAGGTAAAAATTCAGGATGGAAATAGTTGTGTAGGCTCTGTTAAGAAATTTGGATTGTATTCTCACTATGAGAATAAAAAGATTTTACAACTTTTTATTTTTTAAAAATACCACCCTCTCTTTGACATTGGTGTTGGCAGTATCTTTCTGGATATGTGTCCTCAAGCAAGGGAAAAGGAAACATAAACAAATGGGACTACATCAAACTAAACATCTTCTGTACAGCAAAGGAAACCAGGAAACCATCAATAAAATGAAAAGAAAACATACCGAGTGAGAGAAAGTATTTGTAAATCATATTTGATATGGAGTTAATATCTAAAATATGTAGAGGACTCATACAGTTCAATAACAAAAAAAAAAATTGAAAAATTGAAAGAGAACCTGAGTAGACATTTTTCCAAGAAGACACACAGATGGCCTGTCTTTTGATGTTCAACATCACTAATTATTAGGGAAATGCAAATCAAAACCACAATGAGGAGTTCCTGTTGTGGCTCAGCACATTACGAACCTATCTAGTATCCATGAGGATGTGGGATCGACCCCTGGCCTTGTTCATTGGATTAAGGATCCAGAGTTGCTGTGAACTGTGGTGGTAGGTCACAGACACATGTCAGATCTGGCGTTGCTATGGCTGTAGCATAGGCTGGCAGCTGTAGCTCTGATTCAACCCCTAGCCTGGGAACTTCCATATGCCGCACCTGCAGCCCTAAAAATCAAAAAAACAAAAAACAAAAAACATTGCAATGATGTATTGCTTTCTACATATTAGAGTGGCTATAATCAAAAAGGCAAAAATAATGAGTATTGGCAGAGGTTTGGAGAAATGAGAACCCTCTGTCTGTAGGGATGTAAACTGGTGCAGTTGCTGTGGAAAACAGTGTGAAGATTCCTTCACAGTGTGAAGAATATAAGTCCTATATGATCCAGCTGTCCCACTTCTGGATATTTATCCAAAGACTGTGAAAACGTTTATATATTTGAATATACATATATATATTTGAAAAGAAATATATATATATATATATTTCAAATATATATATATATATATTTGAAAAGATATATGTATCCTTATGTTCATTGCAGCATTATTTGCAATAGCCAACATGTGGAAACAACCAAAGTGCCCATCAGTGGATGAATGGATAAAGGAGATATGGTATAAATACACCATACACAAATGGAATACTGCTCAGCCACAAAAAAGTGAAATATTGCCATTTGCAACAATGTGGATGGACCTAGAAGGTCCATTATGCTCAGTCAAATAAGTCAGACAGAGAAATTCACTTATATGTAGAATCCAAACAGCAGATGATTTACAAACATAACTACAGATAGAGTCATAGATTCCAAGAACAAAACAGGAGGTTGCCAGAGGACAGGGGCATGCGGGAGTGAATGAAATAGGTGAGGGAAGTTAAGAGATACAGACTTCCAGTTACAAAAGAAATGAGTCATGGGGATGAAATGTATAGCATGGGTATATAGTCAATACTAATGTAACAGCTTTGTATGGTGAACAGGTGGCAACTAGACTTAACATTGTGATCATTTTGTAATGCATGGAAATATGGAATCACTATGTTGTATACCAGGAACTAACATAGTCTTGTGGGTCAATTATACTTCAAAAAACAAACTTATAGAAAAGGATTTGTGGTTACTGGAGGCAGGGGTGGGAGGAGGGGGAGTTAGATGAAGGTAGTCAAAACATCGAAAGTTCCAGTTACGTAAGATAAATAAGTACTAGGGTGTGATGTATAACATGATTAATACAGTTAACCTGCTGTTTTATATATGAAAGTTGTTAAGAGAGTAAATCCTAAGAGTTCCCATCACAAGGAAATAATTTTTTTCTTTTTCTCTAATTTTGCATCTGTATGAGATGATGGATGTTCACTAAACTTCCTGTGGTCATCATTCCGTGATTATGTTAAGTCAAATTATTATGTTGTACACATTAAACTTACACAGTGCTGGGTGTCGATTATACTTCAGTAAAATTGGGAGGGAAAAAAAGCTTTCTGGTGGGCTTTTTCCAGCTTGTAGAATCACTAACAAAACAGATGGACAAACCAAACCAAACGAAAACAAACACACAGATACAGAGAACAGAGGGAATGGTATAGAGGGTTGGACAAAAAAGGTAAAAGGTGTTAACTATATGGCGATGGATGGAAATTAAATTTTTGGTGGTAATCACACCATAGTGTATGCATAAGTGGAAACACAGTGTTGTACACACATAACTTATGTAATGTTATAAACCAGTGTTACCTCAACAAAAATAAAAAAAATTTTCTTTGTTCCGTAAAAATGACCCTTTAGGATTGGTTTGTGGACATTTTAGAGGCTGGGATATGGAACAGGAAAACTTCTCATTTGTAGAGAGGTATTGTGGCTTGAACCAAAACAGAAGTGGGGACAGAGATAGAGGATGGACCCTATGAATTTTTGGGAGATAAAGAGGAAAAGATTTGATGATTAATACTTCAAGTGAGGGAGAAGATGATAGTAATTTCCAGTTTGGTGATGTGCGTAGCTTGCATTGTGATGCCATTAACAAAAAGGAGACTAGAAGAGAAATGGGTTTGAGTCAGAGGAAGGAAGAGCACTAAGGTTCATCTTAGGAAGTTCGAGACTGCTGTATACATCCTAGTGGAGAAGATATGTTGCCACTTGGAAGGAAAGCTCAAGATGTCCCAGAAGAGACTGGCTTAGGAGTCTTTTGATATGGGAGTGATTAAAGTGAAGCATCAATATTTTAAGGGAATGATTAGTGGCAGAGGAATCATCTAAGGAACTGAGAAGGATCTGCCGGAGTGACGGGAAGAGTCCAGAAGAGAGAGCATGAAAGACATGATTCTAAGAGCTGTGGAAAGAGTGGGAGAGGAGGAAGTGAGGGCAGAAGGGAGGGCCTCAAGGAGCGTGATGAGAGATCAGCAAGACAGAAGGGGAACACAGAGGGATAAGGCAAACATATACTTTTATAAGTGGAGTACAAAGAACTGGTGGGTGGTGATTAAGATGGAGGAGAAACAGGACTGATGGAGGCCTGCAAGCCACTGGAGGATGAACATGGACCAGAGACATCTCCTCCTCTGAGCCAGCTGGGGTGAAGGTGAGTAGGATGAGAGGCAGGTGAAGTTGAAAGCAAGGATTGGGGAAAAATTATTTGCCTGCACGGCATTTCAAATTGAATTATAATTTTGAGTCATCTGAAATCTCATTTAGGTGATGATAATAAATAATTGACTCTAGCAAAATTCTCTTTCCTCGGTGGGAACTTATGTGAATTAACGGGACCAGTAGATGCCTTTAGGGAAAGTCTGAGATCCCGAGAAAATCACATGACATCCCTCTCAATTTCTCCTCCTTTAACATTCTTAGGTAGACAAAAAAGAGATTAAAATGAACATGGTGGGGATTCCTGAAGAGATAGACGAGATCCATTAAAGAGTTGAAATGCTGGCTGTCAGTACTTTTATAAAATGCTTTTATTTCCCATCTTCCCTACAGTGCCCCACTCCTGTTCTCGTTTCTCCTTCTGCCTGGCACAAGCTCCTCCACCCCACCTCCTCCTCACCTTACATCCTCACGACAAGGCTCATCAACACTCTTTCTCCTCTGACACCAGGAGCACAATATATAAAATGCCCATCCCTTCTATTGTAGCTTAGAGTGGTGTGTATGTTTTATTTGTCCCATTCAATGCTACATGTCTACAGTACAGCGGATGTCTTCTACTTCTTCTTTTACCCTCCACTATCCCTTGCTACTAGCAAACACTGAGGAAATAGTTACTAAATGAGTATAATGAGTCCCTCTTTATAGATGATAAAACAAAGCTAGTTGTAAGTGTAGAATTTAAGGATGTACAGAATTAGGGTCTTCTGATTCCTTTGCTTCTCTAGAAACATTAAGCAAGTGCTAAGGGGACATACAGGGGAGAAAAAGTGAAAGTGTGCATTAATGTAGAGGCTCAGGAGTTCCTGTTGTGCTTCTGAGGTAACGAACCCAACTAGCATTCATGAGGACTCTGGTTCGATCCTTGGCCTTGCTCAGTGGGTTAAGGATCTGATGTTTCTGTAAACTGGTATAGGCTGGCAGCTGCAGCTCTGATTTGACCCCCAGCCTGGGAACTTCCATTTGCTGCTAGTGCAGCTCTAAAAAAAAAAGACCCCCCTAAAAAAATAGAGAGGCTCAGATGACCCAGGAAAATACCAGCTGTGTCACTTTGTATTCTTTCAGAAGCCACTTGTGATGTCATTTGCCTGTGTCACAGGCGAGCACCCTAGTTACTCTGATGCGAGGGTCACAGCCAGTGTGCCAAGCTAGAGCTCTGGCTGTTCTTTACAGACATCCCTGATAGTCAGTATAGAGATAGAAACTGCTGGTGCCTTTACCAGAATGATACTTTTCTTTGTTGGCACTATTAACTCATTGAAATCAAACCCATTTAATAGTCTTGCTTGAAGTAGGTATATGATAATGTCACCCGAGCTGCCCATCACATATTGACATATTTTAAAAGTTATTTGTGTACACATATCATCTATACATTTGTAAAGAAGGATCAAATAAAATGCATTTGCAAATGAAAAAGTTATCATGTATAATTGTTACCAGATGGTCACCAGATGATGTTGTGTCTTCTCATCCTTATCCCTTAGTGACCTCTATACTCAGCTCTTTTTTCCTCATTTGAAACTGGGTTGTTCTTAGCTAACTGCCAGAGTCCTCCTTTCAAATTATTAACTGAGAATAGTTTAAAGTACTGCACTTCCCATGAATATTTGTAATTTAACAGCATATGACTCTCTGTTGGTAGATTTCGTTTACTGCGCTGAGTTCCCGTCGTGGCTCAGGTAGTGAACCTGACTACTATATCCATAAGGATGCAGGTTTGATCCCTGGCCTTGCAAAGTGGGTTAAGAACACAGCCTTGCCACGAGCTGTGGCGTAGCTCACAAATGCCGTGAACCGTAGCCTGGAAACTTACATATGCCTCGGGTGCATCCCCAAAAAGCAAAAAAAAAAAAAAAAAAAAAAAAAGACTTTGTTATATAAGCATCTGTGGTGGTAGTGTTGAGAGATTCAACTTAATTCACAAATTCCTCCTCAGATTTTTCCTCTTCCTCTGTATCAAACATAGAAGATATGGTATTTGTCTCATTTCATGAAAGTATGAAAAAAACCCAATACCATATTCAGCTTTCCCCACTTTTCCAATTGTTCAATAAGAGGAAGTTGAAAGAAAAATCCCATTGTTGGAATAAATATTTTCCTGGCAATAAATTGTCCTTTCAGTGCCTTTCGTTTTTACAGCTCTAACTTTAGTAGTCTTGACAGTGAGTATCTTTTTCATTCTATGCTGTTTAAAGTTTTGTTAGTAGAGTCTGTCTCTGGTATCACAAATCTTATCTGCAAAGGCTGCTAAGACAAGAGTGCATAGAAAACTGACATGGGGACTACCAAAGTTTCTCATTCCTTTGACCCCTTTATTCTTTGTTTCCAATTATCTATGACATGGGCACTGGATAAGTCCCGCATGAATTGCCTTTGAGAAACAGAAAATTCATCACAAATGTCCAGTGGAATGATAGGCCTCACCTTACTGTAAACGTAAAGAAAATTCACATGTGGTAGACCCACAGTGAGCTAATTGCCACGGAGTTCAAAGCAGCCACAAAGATGTGTGAATGCTTAAAAGGTCAGGTTGCATTTATTTTGTGCCCAGCAAGCAGAAAATTACAGTCGAGTTACTTCCTCTTTTGAGGAACCAAAAAGACAGTAAATATAATTGAAAACTGAGAAACAGATTGTGGTCACGCTTGCAATAGGCCTAGTGAATGGACAATATCTCTGGGTTATGACTTGTGGTTCTTCAGGAGGGAGTGTTGGCCTAGAAAGAAGCCATTGGATGAATTCCTCTAACTTGGTTGCACTGAGGAAAAATCTCCACTTTCCTCCATGGACAAAAGTTAGCTTGATCCATGTACTGAAGTCTGGGTAAATGCAAATATTTGACTTTGCTTTTTGAAAGCTTCTTAATGCAGTTTGACAGTTACTTTTTTTCAAAACTTTGGTATGGCGAGAAATTATTTTTTCCTCAAGATGACCAGCAGGCTTGGGATAACTGGGCACTTTCTCTGGTTCTGCTGAAGAAATTCCAGAGTCTGTAGAGGCCAGCATGTTCTTCAAAGTTCCTGGTTTTCTGAGTTTGTAAAGAAGTTCTATGATCTCTTTACCCTTTTCTCCCTCCAGAACCTCTAAACAATGTATACTAGAGCAAGAACTCTGGTTTTCCACTTCTTTCATCTTCTTCTTTAAAGCATCAATATCTTCTTTCATTGAGAAGATATCTTTAGTTATTGTGCAGTGTTTGTCTTCATTAACATTCATTCTGTTTTCCAGTACCTCCATTTGCTTCTGATAAAAGTCAATCCTCTCCTGGATTTTTGATGCTGCACTGATAATGTCAGTCATTTGGCCTAGGAGTTCAGTCTGGGAAGTTTTAATATCTTGGAGCATTACTATAAGATTCATTTCTTCATCAGCCTTAATGTCATCTTGATCACAATCGTAAGAAGTCATAGCTGGATATCTAGTTGAATTCGGGTGCTGGTTCTTACATTTATGGTAAACGTTTTTAAGAGACTGTCTGATCTTGGAGAAATTTGAATTCCACATCTTCCCAGCAGCAGCTTTAACCCTTTTGGTTTGACGTTTGTACATCTTTCATAATGAAACAAGAGTCAAGGTGTTGGGAAACCTGACCAAAATCAAAGAAAGAAGCAATGCCAGAATGAAATGGTCTTCCTCTTACTGTTTGTTGGTTATCTTTCCTGGTAACATCCCAGAATGCCCTATGGAGAACATCAAGGCAATAGTAGGCTCTCTTCGATGTTGGCTTCTTAGAGGGCAGACCAGCTGGAGAGCTTGGTATCATAAGGGCAACTGCATGGAACCCTTCATAGGCTGACCTGATGCTGATGTCACAATGGCTGCTGACTTAGAAGATATTTAACTTTAGGGATAGTCATTCTCAAAATTTTTGGTCACAGGACTCTTTCACTTTCAAAAATTGAGCACTGGAGTACTTTTATTTATGTAGGTTATATCAACATTTCATATTAGAAATTGGAACTAAGAAAGTCTTCAGATATTAATTTGTTTTAAAAATATGGAGTGTGGCGTTCCCCTTATGGCTCGGCGGTTAACGAATCTGACTAGGAACCACGTGGTTGCGGGTTCAATCCCTGGCCTCGCTCAGTGGGTTAACGATCGGGCGTTGCCGTGAGCTGTGGTATAGGTTGCATACGCAGCTCGGATCCCGCATTTGCTGTGGCTGTGGTGTAGGCCACCGGTCACAGCTCCGGTTAGACCCCTAGCCTGAGAACGCCCATATGCCACGGGTGCAGCCCTAGAAAAGGCAAAAAAACAAAACAAAACAAAATATGGAGTGCTGTCGTGGCTTAGTGGTTTACAGATCTGGTGTAGTCACTTCTGTGGTACAGGGCACTGCTGTGGCACAGGTTCAATCCCTGGCTAGGAGAACTTCCACATACTGCATGTGTAGCCAAAAATAAATAAATAAACCCATTACACATTAACACAAGTGATATTTTATGAAAAAATAATTATGTTTTCCAAAATAAAAATAGCTTAAGTGGCATTGTTTAGTTATTTGGAAAAATTTTAAATACTTGGATTAATAGAAAACACCTGTATTCCGATGTATTTATCTGCATTATATCTGTTGTGATACGTTGTTTTAATTCGAGTATATGAAGAAAATACAGCCTTATATATATTTTTAATGGTCTCTTTAGATAATTGAGGCTTTTATTCTTTGCTACTCCACCAAAATTTGACACATGATAATTTATTAGAAGTTAAATGCAATGTGTAATGTTAGAATAGATAAATACTGTTACAACTTACTGGTCTATCTTCCATTTTGAATAGATATATAATATCATGCATTGGTCATTTGGAAAATAATGATTCACTGAATTATGCAGATCTTCCAAATGGTAACTCATTATGTAATATCAAAATATCATGTTCTTTAATATCACCACTAGTCTCACCAGAAAAGTTTTTGAGTATTGGGAAGAGACCAAGCTCATGGCGGCAGATAAAATTTTCCAAAATTCTGATTTTATCTTGAAATGCTTAAAATTTATTAAGCTTGTTAGTTGTTTTCCTCGAAGTGGTAGGCTCCCCTTACGTCCTTTTTTTTTTTTGTCTTTTTGCCTTTTTATCTAGAGCCACACCTGCAGCATATGGAGGTTCCCAGGCTAGGGGTCTAACAGGAGCTGTAGCTGCTGGCCTTCGCCACAGCCACAGCAACTCGGGATCCGAGCCATGTCTGCAACCTACACCACAGCTCACAGCAATGCCAGATCCTTAACCCACTGAGCAAGGCCAGGGATCGAACCCGCAACCTCGTGGTTCTTAGTCGGATTCGTTAACCACTGAGCCACGAAGGGAACTCCCCCACATCCTTTTTTAAAAAAAATTTTTTTGCAAAAATACTTGCCAGATATTCAAATATGAATACCATTGTTTGCTGCCAATTTTTCTTTCAAGTAAAAATGATGTTCTGGGAGTTCCTGCTGTAGCACAGTGGGTTAAGAATCTGACTGCAGTGGCTCGGATTCCTGCAGAGGCATAGTTTTAATCCCTGGCCCTGTACAGTGGGTTAAAAGGGTCTGGTGTTTGTGCAGCTGTGGTGTAGGTCACAGCTGCAGCTGAGATTCAGTCCCTGGCCTGAGAACTTTCATATGCCATGGGTGCAGCCATGAAAAATAAATGAATAAATAATAATGATGTTCTGTGAAAAACAGCTATTTCAGTTTATACTCAAATAAGCACTTTTCAGTTTATAACTCAAAGAAGATACCCATTATACTTCTATAAACAGCAGAAGTGCTTTATGTGTATTTCTCTTTACGTAGCACTAAATATTAAAAGATACTGAAGGCTGACATTTAATAAAATTAAAAAATTTTCACTGCTTCATCAAGGATATTGTAGAGCTAAACTGACTTCTTGTATGCATTCCCTTTTTTTTTTTCCCTCTCTGATTGAGAAGCGGTGAAAAATACTATCACTATTTGTAGTTTGGTATTATTGCCTTGGCTTGTGTTAAGGTATCAGTTTTACCCACAATTGCTTTTACAATGCATTTTGGAAAATGCAAAGGTCAACACAGTGAAAAAAGAAAATAGTGTTCTATTACTGTTTTGAAATATTTTTGCCCTCATGGTCCATTGTACGTCACACTTTGAGAACCACTGACTTAAAGTTTTAAAATGACATCGTACACTTTCATGTTTCTTCTTTCAGATTTTTGTAAGCGATAGTATGTGAAATCCAAATCCTTTGAAATATTAAGTGTTTTGTCTGTTTTATATATTGGGTTAAAAACTTAATTTTATTCTCTGATTGCCTAAGACTAAGCATTTGGAATTAAAGCAAAACAATAACTATGTCTGTCAAGGTGCAGTCCCACTCTATTAAAAAGGATATTCCGGAGTTCCTATTGTGGTGCAGTGGAAACGAATCCGACTAGGAACAATGAGGTTGCGGGTTCAATCCCTGGCCTCGCTCAGTGGGTTCAGGATCCGGCGTTGCCATGAGCTGTGGTGTAGGTCACAGACGCAGCTTGGATCTGGCTTTTCTGTGGCCGTGGTGTAGGTCAGCAGCTGTAGCTCCAATTCGACCCCTTGACCCCTAGCCTTGTAACCTCCATGTGCCACGGGTGTGGCCCTAAAAGCAAAAAAAAAAAAAAAAAAAAAAAGGAGGGTATTTCTTCTTGGATCAGTGCCAGTTCCAACTTTCAATCACTATTTCCCTTATTTATGCTTAATTGCAGGGCCAGTTTCAGCCTAGGTTTTCGTGTAAACTATGAATTTAGGCAAAAGTAACTTAGGAATTTTGGCACATAAATGATATCTGGGATTTTGCATTAACTGTCTATCTTTGAATCTCTGTTTAATAACCTTTCCAAAACTTCTAGAAACCTTTCCAAACTCTTGCTGAGAAAAAACGTTCTTCAGGAGGCAGACCATCACAGGAATAATATTGGGAGCTAGAAAATGTAGTGTTCAAAGCTGTCCCATTTACCTTGGCCAAGGCCATTCTATCCATCAAGCACTACAGACACAGTGGTCAGGGCCTATGAAATTTCAAGGACCAATAAAAATCAATATTTGAGACCAGAAAGAAAAAGGCTCAGAATATTAAAAGAAAGCTGCAAGATTAAAACAATAAATGTTTAATTAAATGTCTCCAAAGTGTGCTATTATATCATCTTCATTAATTGTTAAATTTAGTAGTAAAATTTCATTACATTTGAAGGTAATTTGTAGATTAGGTATTCTTGCTTTACAGGAATTCCCAATTAAATTAGAGGGATTGCTTGTAGCAATTACTCCCTTTGGGTTAATAACAGCTAAGTCTTATTGGATGCATACCAGACATTGTTCTAAATACTAGCTTATTTAATGGAAATTTAGAGAAGCCAAATAATTTTCCTTTCTACTAAAAAATGGGCAGAGTCAAATTTCAAATCCTTCCTGGCTCAAGGCTCCCTTTGTTTTTCATCTACTTATGCACACCCAAGTATGATAAAAATATGTATTTGTCAACTTAAAAAAAGGTAGACATTTCACTTTTTAGAAAAATCACCCTACGTATTTATAAAAAAACTTAATCAAATTTTTTAGAAATCTGAAAAAACTAAAGGTTTATTTGGCTATTTATCAAAGCTATTTGAAGCTGAACTTTGCAAAGACTTCAGAAGTTGAATTATCTCTAATTCATGTAAATAAAAATGAGCATTTAGAGGCTATCTTGCCTTATTGTAATACAAGTATAATAACTGTAATGAAAAACAATAGACGAACCTTCTCAACTAAAAATATTCATGTATACTGATTGTTTTTATAAAACAAAATTTAATCTATTAGGTTTTATGCCAACAAACTTGTCTAGATTTCTAATTACTTACCTATTAATATTAATGAAAGGAGCCTCCGCCTATTTGGGGCTTGTTGGACAGTAAAAACCTATAGTAGGTGAAGACAAGCCTATTGATTAGGGTGAAGGTGTAAATGAATAATGGGAAATAAGCTGATTCCCTCTCGTCGGGGTCCTGCCAGAGATCTGGAATCATTTAGGACTAAAATAATATGGGAGACCGGAGCCTAGTGTCTGACTCTTACCAAGGAAATGTCCTCCAGGAGGCAGGCTTTTACGGGAATGCTGATTGGAGACAGAAAGTCTGAGTTCAAGTCTCTGCCATTTACTAACTCTGTGCTCTTAGTCAAGTTATTACCTTCTCACAAGACTGTAAAGTGGGATAATAACAGTACCTATTTAATAGAGTGGTTTTGAGGATTAAAGTGCTCCATATTGGTAAACTCTTTTCCTGCTCCTTTCTATCTTCCTCTTACTCTCCTTTTGAATGAAAGAGGAAATGGTGCAGAGTTTTAAACTGTAGTTCTACTCTCTCCCTGTCACTTACTATGTCTTTCATTCCTCTCTTTATTCCCCCCCCTTTTTTTTTTGCTTTTTAGGGCCGCACCCACGCAAATACAAGTTCCCAGGCTAGGGGTCGAATCAGCTATAACTGCGGGCCTACACCACAACCACAGCAACGTGGGATCCGAGCTGCATCTGTGACCTACGCCACAGTTCCCAACAGCGCAGGATCCTTAACCCACTGAGCGAGGCCAGGGATTGAACCTGCAACCTCATGGTTCCTAGTCGGATTCATTTCCGCTGCTCCACGACAGGAACTCCCTCCTTCCTCTCTTTCAATAGAGAGGTTACTTTATCAACATATGACCAAGACATAAAGCATGCACTACTCACTTTTCAAAACCTACACATGCAGATAAAGCATTTGGATTAGAAGGACACCAGAATACAGCAAACAAGGCCAGATAAACCATCATTCTCTCTCCTAGTACAGCTAGTATACCTAGTCAGCCAACTATGGTGTTAGGTAATCTGGCGTAATGACCACTGGAGAGGGCTCTAATGATAGATAATATTATTACTATTTAAAAGGCTAGTGTTTTTGAGTAAGTTAATTATAAATTAAGTAATATAGAGACATGATTGTATATAACTACCCAGAATTTTTTTTTTCTTTTTCTTGCTTTTTATAGCTACACCCATGGCACATGGAAGTTCCCAAGCTAGGGGTCGAATTAAAGCTACAGCTGCCAGCCTACACCACATCCACAGCAATGTGGGATCTGAGCTGCATCTACCACCTACACTATAGCTTATGGCAACACCAGATTGTTAACCCACTGAGCAAGGGCAGGGATCGAACGCACATCCTCATGGTTCCTAGTTGGGTTCATTAACCACTGAGCCATGAAGGGAACTCCCTATAACCACTCATATTTATACCTTTTCTCAAGTTGGGAGAGAAGGGGGTAGAATTACAGTTCTCCTATTGGCAGTTGGGCCTTATTGGTACTCTTTATATTACATCTTCAGTAATCTACTATTACTCATGTACCCTAAGTGGTTGTGACCATTAAAATTATTAAAGGTCTTTTACTTCCCCCACAAAATTTGAGGACCAGATTTACCAGAACCTGGGCTGCTGACCTGAATATCGCTTGTTACGTGCAGAGTGAGATAAAATGTTGAGAAGAAAGAAACCAGGAAGGTCTTTCAGATTTGATCATGGTGGCTGACATAAGGGGATAAGAATGTATTAATCAGAGAGTTCTAATCTGATGTTACAAAGGCAAAGTAATGAAGCTATCTTCTACTTTTCCTTTCTAGCCACGAGGAATAGAAGAGAATGAAATTGAAATCAGACCTGTTGTGCTGATCCATGACAGGGATGGAGAGGAAAGCAAAGGCATAGTGTTTATAAGGTAGGCAGGGTCTGACACAGTGATGCCACTCTACAGCTGCATGAAGTGATAAAGCCGAGTGATATCGAGAAGGCAAGCTGTTCAGAATGACACATGGGATGAGGAGGCCTTTTCCACTCTGTGGTGTCAATAAACATTCATGATGACACTTTAAAATCATGTGGAACCAATGCCAAAAGAATAAGATGAACACCTCTGAGTGAAATGATGGAATAATAATTTTGATAATTAGTAATGATGATTTACTTTCTCGCTATAACTAAAGTTGAGTGGTCTCTTTCTGGAATGCCTTCCAGATATTTATTCTCCAGTCAAACTTCTACCCATCCTTTAGGAGACATGCAGATAATACTTCCCTTGTCCTGTCCTCCCTTTTTTTGTCTTTTTTAGGACTTCACCCACAGCATATGGAGGTTTCCAGGCTAGGGGTTGAAACGAAACTGTAGCCACTGGCCTATGCCAGAGCCACAGCAACGCTGGATCTGAGCCTTGTCTACAACCTACGCGACAACCCACGGCAATGCCAGATCCTTAATCCACTGAGCGAGGCCTTGGATCGAACCCACGTGCTCATGGATATTAGTCAGATTCATTTCCACTGAGCCTCGATGGGTACTCTCTTGTCCGCTTTTGTTTCTCCCTGTAGCCTTCCTAGCACTACTGACCCGTTCTGGCTCCCTACTCAGCAGTGATCAACATAGTGTATCATTGTTATTGTTGGTGTGCCTATTTCCCCTGTAGACTGGGAGCTCCTGGAGGGGAGATGCTTGCTTTACAACTCTATATCTCCAATGTCACAAAGCCTAGCATATAGTTGGTATTCAGTGCATCTTTATCCATTGAATGAATGTATGCATGTGCTTGTGAATGATTATCAAGTTATCCATTGGGTCTCTCCTGTGCCTATTTTTGTGGGTGGCTAGGGAACACGTTGATTACTTCATAAAGGGAATCTGTGATAACTTTTTTCAGGTCCTGAGGGATCATTTAATATTTTGGCATAGGGATTTGATAATTGCTTTTCTGAAAACCTGAAGCAGTTAAGTGGCAGGAGACATAAATTGAGATCACGTTGGTGGAGATAATTATGAACCTGGAAAGAGCATGGATAAGAGAGAGAGAGCCCAGCAAATGATGGTGACAGAACTGGTAGTAATGGTACTGAACCTAGAGGTGACTAAGGTACCCAGCATACTTCCCCTCTATGTGACACACTTAAGTTTTTCTGGCCTCGTAGGGAACCACAGGTAATCAGTGTATTCTCCAAGCTCCTGCGGGAATGCCTGTGAATTCATCAGCTTGGGTACTAAGGCACTTATCTCTTCATTCATGTCATCTTATACTCTGAACTCCAGATTTACAATGAACTCTCTCCAGCTTATCTAGACATACTCTTCACCATTTAGTTCCGGAACCCTGGGGTCACATTAGTATTTTATGTAATCTCTCCTCCCTGTCATCTTCCTCCAGTTCTTCCCGTTATGCTTGGCTTTCCCTGGTAATATATTATATAAGGTTGCTTAGTTTCTGTAATTCTCAGCTTCACCTCTTGGTTTCCCTTCTCTGCTATTACCTTTAAACCTCTGCTCCCCTTAGCTTATGATTGACACTGTTTTTACAGAGCTTTGTAAGTCCTGATGTGCACAATTGATGTGGCCATAAAAATAAATGGCTCGAAAAAGGAAGAAAAAGCGAAAGAGAAGTGTTTTTGCTTAACTGTTCACCTTCCTTTAATGGAACCAGTGAATTAATTCAGTGAGGTAGACTTTAAATACTTGTTTCACTGAATTAATATTTAGCAGATCTTTTTGAAAATCATTATATGATGAGTGCATCCCCCTGTTAGCTCTCTGTCTTGTTCTTGAGTTGCTCTATATTTCATTTAGGGAACCCTGAAAATTAGAAAGTATTGGAATACGTAGTGATCACATGGGAAATAAAGATTTAAAGTTTAAACAAATCCAGAAAGCGCATGAAGTGTAAAAACTTTGTTAGTTTTCTCACTTCTTATTATGAATTTTTTGTAGTTTTCAGCCTTATATGGATCAGTTAATATATTAGTAGTACCTTATTTTAAGAAAAACTCTGAGTGCTTGAGTTTTCAATTTTAATGATGCTTCATAGGATTTTGAATTATAAAATTCAAGGAGTTATCTTCTTTAAAGTTTAGAGTTCTAAAGGTTATAATGTGGAAGAGTGCACTGGCTTTCCTTAATAGTACTCACTTTGAAAGACATTTGTTACTACAGCATTTTATGTTTCTGAGGGAATTTGCACTATTATCTCTGTGAAGTAAATGTATATTTATCCTTGGTTCTGCTATTAGTCTGCTATCCTAGACATGTTACCTCCCACTTTACTTTATCTGTACAATAAGAACAGCACTAATACCCTGTACTGATACTAAAGGAGTATCATAAGGGTTAACGTGAAAATTTTTATTACATCTAATTTTTAAAATTTATATAATACCTCTTATGTAAGAATTGTGAACTATTATTATTATGCACTGTTTCTGCAGTGTTTTTTCTTCAGGAGTGTAAGTTTTAGAATCATTTCCTCACTCTGTTTAAAGCTACCTGACTTCGTTCTCTTTTAGGTTTGGATTACAATGATCTTTTATATAACTTCTCAAATGTATTATTTCTCCTTGCACACTCCAATTACACGCAAAATAGAAAATGCCCAAAAGGCAGTCATAAAAAAAATGAAGTTTTTTTCTCTTCCTTCTCTACCTATGCTTTTGCAACTATGATCTAAGGGAAAAAGTATTTAGTCATTGTTCTAAATATTTATTGAAGGTTCCGCTCCACTCCTCCACCCAAGAAATGTGTATTGCTGCTGCAGCTGTTTTTGGTATGCTAAAAGCCAACTAGAGTGTAAAAGGTATTTAGGAGTGTTTAACATGGATTGAGGACTTGTTTGGGGTTTTGGGGTGGGGGGTCATTTTTTTTCTGGAAATTTGAGGTCTGTTTCTGGTGGTATGAATATAAGTATCAAATGACAGAAATGGAGAGTGATAAAGACAGCTCAGTTAGACACATACGTCAATAATTTTCAGCTTCGGCTTTCAGCACTAATTAGGCTATGATTCTCATTGTAACTTGTGAGAATTAATTACCACTCATTCTATGTAGGTTTCTCTTCCATGGTGTAGTATAAAATGATAGCAAACTGGTTTAAGCCTTTGGGCAGTTTACATATTAAAATAGTTAAAAATCTTTATCAGAGCCTCCATTGACCTTTACATTTAAAATTTTCAATGGCACTTAAAAAGAAAAAAGAAGATATTTCTGGAAATCATCTTCTTCTTTGATAGAAATTAGAGCTAAAATAAAATGGATGCCTGGTCTCACTGTTAGGATTGAAAAAGTGAGGAAGTTAGTGTTGTGGGTCAGCAGTAACGAGCCTGACTAGTATCCATGGGGATATGGGATTGATCCCTGGCCTCACTCAGTGGGTTAAGGATCTAGTGTTGCCGTGAGCTGTGGTGTAGGTTACAGATGCAGCTTGGTCTGGTGTTGCTGTAGCCGTAGTGTAGGCCAGCAGCTGTAGCTCCAATTTGACCCCTAGCCTGGGAACTTCCATATGTGGCAAGTAAGGCCCTAAAAAGCAAAAAAAAAAAAAAAAGAAAAAAAAAGAAAAAAAGAAGGAAAAAAGTGACCTAACTGCCTAAAACCTAGTAAAACAAGATCTTGACTTTTGGGCTCCAGTATTCCTTTAATAATCCAATGAAACCTTTGCATGCTTCCTTAGGAAAGATCATATACGTACAATTTTGCATGCAATTTTAGGTGATTCACAAACCTTCCTCCTCTCCTCTGCCCCCACAGGCACTTATGGACACCATAAATGGTACCTCAGGTTAAAATTCCTGACAGTAACAGAAGGATTATTGTGGCTCCAATACCTGTTTGTGGGTGTTTTGTGTCTAAGGTGTATGGGAACTTTTAGGTAGTTTGGTTCTAGAGCTTAGACTGTTTGAAGTGCTAAGAGTAAAGACCATTGATGACGGGTATCAAAGGAGGGAGAGACCTATGGAATGCATTGATTTAGGAATGGTTCCGGTGAGACCCTTTAAGAATGGGTGAGTTCGGGGTAGATGAAAGTTAGAAGGGTTTTCTAGGCTTAATGCACCGTGAGGTTAGGGATTCTGGTTTGTTCTTCACTTTGCCTAGCCTGGTGCCTGCTATATGTCCCTAGGCTTTCAGTAAGTACTTACATAACATTGTGCCTTATTTCTGCTGAGGAGCATGAGTCAAGGGAGGTGGCATCAACTCGGGGCTGGAGTTCTGGTACCAGCCCTCCCAAGTCAGTCCCCAGCAAAGGTCCTGTAGCCCCGTGTGTTGTTCCAGTCAATAGAATGAGACCAAGTTTGGTTCAGAAGCAAAGGCAAGCTTTAGCCTTTGATCAGAGAAAGAGGAGTGGCAGCCTGCCCTCTAGAGTACACACTCCTCCTCCCCTCAAAGGAAAGGCCCAGGCGGGGCTGCTTTATAGGGATCCGGTGGGAGGAGGGGGCGGGGGTGGAGTTCAGCTGCTGTGCTGCTTTCACTCCAGAGGGCTTGCAGCGCCAGGGCACGGTCTGCACACGCTTGCGGCTGCCATCTTGGATTGCCGCGTCCTGTTCAGCATTTCGCACTCCGTCTGCATGAGGAGCTCTGGTCTGAAGTGTTGGGTGCAAGGCCTCTGCACGCTGCAGCCTGTGAATGAATGGAACTAGACTAAGCACAAAGGAAAAGAAAAAGGTTAGATTTTGTTTTATTACGCAGGTTTTACTTTTACTAATGGGCTTTGCGGGGGGACAAATCCCTCCTCTGTTTTTCGTCCTGTCCCTCATTCTTTCCGGGTGCTGAGGGGAGAAGGTCCATCTTCCGTAACTACTTCAGCTGATTTTGGGCGTTGTCTTAACCCCATGTAGAGGAGCAGAACTTCTCCCCAGCTGCCTTCAGATCTGTTTGCTTTTCGCCAGGCCTCTGCCCTAACTGCCCGTATCCCCGAGCTGCCACCATTTATCTAACCTTTTGGAAACAAAGGACACCAGACAATTTTAAGATATGTAGCCCAAATATTAGCAAGAGAATAATGGTCTCATGTCAGTTTTTCCTATAAGTGAAAATACCTAGGTATTATGTCTGTGGGAAGAAGTGTGCCCTAATGTTGAAGCTCACTGTCGTGGCCTGAATATCCCTGGTTATAATTTTGTTGTTTTTCAAAAGAGAAACATCAAGTCAGAGAAAGATTCAAAATGTCTACGTCCTGGAAGAGATTTCATTCCTCCAGATATAGCTTTTTTAGGTCCTTAGCCAAAGTTTCCCCAAAGATGGTGGAGGAATTTTTGAACACTTGAGTCAGGGCTGTCCAGCAGAATTGTTTTTATTGTGTGCTTAGGTCCTGACACTTAAAAGCAAACATTTCTTGGAGTTCCAGCCACGGCTCAGCGGAAACGAATCTGACTAGTATCCATGAGGATGCAGATTTGATCCCAGGCCTCACTCAGTGGGTTGGGGGATCCAGAGTTGCCATGAGCTGTGGTGTAGGTTGCAGACTCAGCCTGGATCTGGTGTTTCTGTGGCTATGGTGTAGGCTGTCAGCTGCAGATCCAATTTGACCCCTAGCTTGGGAAACTCCATATGCTGCAGGTGTGGCCCTAAAAAGACAAAAAAAAGGCAAACATTTCTTGTGACTCTGGAGCTAATGGAATACAGAAGAAGTTATCTTTTAAGTCTAATACAAATATCAGGTATTGCTGGATGGTAGAGTGGCCAGCAGGGTATAAGATTAGGGACTACTGGATGCATATCTCAGGTGGCTTTGCTGACTGCCCTGAGGTCCTGTACCACCCAGCATTCACCACTGGGTTTCTTTACAGGGAGAAAGAAGGTATTACAGGCTGGTTGACATGGTCTCATAAGGCCCTGGTCAGTTGGGCCCTGTATAATGGGGACAATACCCAACAAGGCCTCTCGACAGAGAGGGTTCTATTTTCTGTTGGACCACGTTTGTACTATAGTGGGACTGGCTTCTACAGCTTGTCCCATCTGTCCTTGGGCCCAGACCCCAGGATTTATATCAGGAAAGTCCACTTGCTCTGTCCCAGGATATTTATTCTCAGCCTTATTATCACCTTGTGTTCTTTGTCTAAGGGAATGCCAGTCTCTAGTTTGTCTTCTATTAGATACTCCCCCCCCCCTCCAATTTATGTAAGCTGTCTCTTCCTAGCAGGCGAATAGGGTATTTGGGGACATGCAAGAAGGAATGGGTGAGAGTAGGGTCATCCACTTTGCATTCTAATGACTCTATGAATTCCTGTTCTTGGGCTTTCCCTGATATCCCCATAATTTTACAACTTTTGTGACAGTTTGCCTAGATCTGGTGTTTGGAACAAAGTAAATGACACTGATGTTGCCTAAGAATTTGACAGTCTTTTCCCCTATGGCCATTGTCACCCAGTGTTCCTCAGAGGTCAGTTGGAGTGCCAGCTAAGGAGCTCCTGCCCCGACATTCTTCATCTATTTGGACCATTTGCCTTTGAGGGTAGTGGCTGGGATCTGCCATTTCCATCCCCCTTTGGGGGTGGCGAGGCCATTCTCCCTTCCAGTGTTCCTCTTGTTTACATGTGGCACACTAATTGTGTCCTAGTTCCCTTAGCTTGCTATCCCTCACTGGAGACTGGAGGTCACTCACTGGATTCAAGAGTCTCCATGGGCAGTTAGTTCAGATTCCCATGCTGATCTATTGACATTGGAGACGAACAGCCACTAGGTGGGCTTGCCTCCAGGCCTTTTTATCCTCTGACTTTTTCTTTTCTATATCTTGGTTATTAAACACCCAGTAGGCAACCTCGACAAGGTGAGGGGTAAGGGCATCCAGTTCTATTTCTACTTTCTAAAGTATACGTCTAATGTTTGGGGCATTTTGGGGAATGAATTGTGACCTCGGGATTGCATTCCCTTCCAGTGACTCAGGATCAATGGTAGTAGATTGGGAGGCATTCTCTGAGGTTCTAGGAATGCCGAAGGGTTTTCTTTTGGTTCCTGATTGATTTCTTTTACCTTGTTCCAGCTGACAGGTTTCTTTCCTGCTGCCTGGGTTCTCTTTAGGATCATATTTTTATAATGGGTCAGCCTCTGTCTTCTACCCCCTTTTCCATTGTCTCGGTGGTCCCAGTTGGGTTCATTATCTGGGACCTCTTGATTCCCTGGTCTGAAAATAGTATGACCTCATTGTTTTCATTCTCTTTGTTTGCTTCCTCTTGGGCTTTTGAAAAGATTGTGGCCTTTTCTTATCCCATTAGGAGTACTTTGAAGGGGCTCTGGATGTCAGCCTAGGGTGGGTTATGGGTCTGAAAGACTCCCCTAATCAGATTCAGGAACACCTCTGGATTTTCCCTCGCCCCCTTACTATGACTTTTCCAGTTACTTAGATCAGAAGTGTACCTGGATGAGCCCTTCTCCAATGGGACCTGTTTCAGAGGGAGTACTTTTCCTAGTGGGATCCTGGCTGGTAATTAGTCCTGCTTCATGCAGGGGGACCCTTAGGCCTGTGGCCCAAATTGGAATATATTGCCTCGGTTGGGGAGAGCCCACATCCCTTTTGAAGGCCTTTGTTCTGATAGAAAGCCATAAAAAACTGGACACAGGGATTTTCATCCAATTGTTTTGTCTCTGCCATAGCAGGTCCAATTATAAAATGGTGTTATAATTTAGAGGCCCATTGACAGGCCAGATTTCCCCATTTCCCAGCCGATATTGGGCCCAGGCTGTCCAACCACCAAGGTGGGTGGTTGGAGTGATTTTTTGGGCACACAAATGCCACAAGATTTTGACCAAATAGGATTTCTGGTTTGGGAAATTTGGAACCAGCACCAAACTATCAATGGCTTTTTCAAAAGACCAGAACAGGAGGGGTCCAAATGGCGTGGACTCTGATATAACTGGGGGTCCCTCTTGAATCTGTAACAGCCTGTGTGGAGACTTAGTCCCTCCTTAGTCAGAATGTTCCTAACAGGAGGCTAGATGGGACCACCTCCAGGCCAGAGCAGCTTAGCTGTGTTAGTTCCTGACTCACTTTGGCCCTTAGGGAGTGGCACAGCTTTCTGAGACAATGGTCTTCTTTTTCCTCCCTTTGGCCAAAGAAAAGGAGCTTTCAAACTTTCTGTCGGGTGTGAGCTTACAAACATGGGATACTTACCATGATTGCGAAGGAGGGGAGCCCATGGAACTTTAATTGGTCAAGAATTACCTAAGGTTCCTCTCAGTAGCAGTAGGGGGAGGAGAGATCAGGTGAAGGGTGTTTCCTGTTTTTGCCAGCAGCTCACAGGGATCCCGATAATGGGTTCCTGGTCTTATGAGCCGCTCAGAGGGACACCCCCTGCCCACTTCAGAGAAACTAGCACTGACCAGTTGCATACCAATCTTGGGGCCCTTTCACACTCAGGCATCCCTGGTGCCTTTCCCTGAACTCGGATCAAGCATCTTCAGTTCTTTTCTGTCAGGTGGTTCTTATTCCCTGGGCCTTCTCCCGATCTTGCCTCTTGGCTCACCTGGCTGGCTGGCCACTTTCCTTTACCAAACTGAAAGTGACTATGGAGAATGCTACTGTTGACTCCTGGAGGTCAGCGAGGAGAGGAAAAGCCCTGGTGCAGCTCCTACTGCTTTGTACAGTGCTGCTGGCGAGACAGTGGGCAGGACTGCCATGGCTCCCTCTTGTCCACAGGTCCCCAATGTCCCTAGGCAGCCAGTACTGGGGCAAGGCCAGCCAGAGGCAATGGGCAGTCAGTTTCAGTCTCTGATCCCCAACGATGCCACAGTATGATCCCCTCAAAGGGGCACAGTCCTGATGACTTGGGGGCTAGGCTGTGTGGGAACCACACCTGGGTATCCTCAGGTGACTGGGCAGAGTTGCTCTAAATTTGGCCAAAGGCTGCCACCGTTCTACCCCGTCAGCATGTACTCAGAGTTAGAGGCCATCATGCGCACACCAACTGTCCAAAGCATCCTCCTGCTGGAGCCAGGGTGAGCCTAGAGAACAGGTACAGTCAAAAAGGCCACAGTTTGTCCCTTTGTAATCACCAAAATCCTGTTACTCACCCATTAGAGTTGGGTCCCTACAAATGTCCCGCTGCCTGATGTTCAAGGCAGTTGAATGAGATTGAGTTTCAGGTCAGAAGCTAAGGGAAGTTTTATTCTTTGATCAGAGAATGGAGAGGTGCGAGCTTGTGCTCTGGAGCATTCTCTCACTGAAAGGCCATTAGATACAGCTACTTTACAGAGTTCCTGTCAGTGGGGAGGAAAGGCAGAGTTCTTGCCAGTCCGGAGTAGGTGAGCAGCTTCAGTTCTCCAGATTGCAGTGCCAGGTGCAGTGTCCGTGCACATGGCACACACACACGACATGCACACTGCCCGCCAAGCTGAAGTTTTGGGTGCAGCCATTTCCCGCTAGGATATCTGGTTTGACGTGCTAGGAACAAGCCCTCTGCACATGGCAACATATGAACAGGTGAAACTAGACTATGTACCGAGGGAAAAAAATGGTTAGACTTTATTTTATTACCCAGATTCTATTTTTATTCCCAGGGAATTTTTAATGGGCTTTGCTGGTGAAAGTTCTAACTGTGCCTCTGGTGCAAAGTGACTGAGATTAAATGTTGGAGGCTGGTCTAGATATCTCTAGTGATCTAGCATGGATCTAGTGTGGAAGCATGTAAGTGTTTTATAAAAATTCTTGGGAGGGAGTTCCCGCTGTGGCTCAGCATGTTACCAACCCAACTAGCATCCATGAGGATGCAGGTTTGATCCAGTGTTGCTGTGCGCTGTGGTGTAGGTCGCAGATGAGGCTTGGATCCCACGTTGCTA
>PVHT021183695.1:3650101-3668925 GCA_004024745.2 Catagonus wagneri
TTTTTTTTATCTCTGTATTGCTGAATTCTTCTACCTGTTTCAATTATAGAAACTGGGAAAGGGAAAACAACATAATTTACTCACCTTCTTATACACCCAACAAAATAGACTCATTTTTAGTCATTACAAATCTGGATGACATTACTCAGCCAGTTGTTTTGTAGAAGCTCAGGGTAAAGCCTGTTGAGAGTGAACTGTGTTTGGTGAGAAATCTATGCATTTGAAATTCTGATTTTAGGTACAGGGTTTATAATTTAGATATGACTGGATATTTTTTTTTTCTTGCTACCACAAACATGAGAAAAACCATGGTGACCTGCTTATTTTAAGAGAGCCATTGTGAGGAATAACCTGAAATTACCAAGTGTAGGTATTTCAATTACCTTCTTAAAATTTTTCTTTGCCTCCTTTTTCCTTATTTGTATATATAGGGATGATATATATGTGTATATATATGTGTGTGTGTGTGTATATTACCCCTTATATAGGGATGATAGTCCTTCACAAAATTGTAGAGAGGATTAAATTAAATGAAAAAATGTATATGAGGACCAGGGACTAGGATGTCTGCGCATGCAGTGAAGTATGTTATAGGAGGGGAACTTCAAGCCTAGGGTATCTGAATCTGTTGTAATGGCAGAGTCTGCCTGATTTTTACCTTTGCCCCAGAGAACAGTAAACAAATCTGCCCTTTGCTCCAGAGGCAGACACTCTATTTTCCAAAGCTTTTGACTAGGCAAACATCCTTAAAAAGCTGATCCAGAACAAAAGTAGCCAGTAATTCTGCTCACAAGATGTGTAGAAATGGTCTTCAAATAAGGTACCAAACAGAAGTCTAAGGAAATATTTTCATAAGTGATTCTGGAAGGCAAGGAGCACAAAGTAGAACTAACTCTGCTTGCTTCTAAAGTGGTAAGTGATGCCACATAGTAGGGAGGAGGACATTCTTCCAACTTCTTGCAGTAAAAGAGACTTCAGCTCAGAGAGAACTGGAGGGGAGGCCATGCAGGTAGAGGTATCTGGAGGGTTTGCAGATAGAGGAGCACTAAGAGACAGCATTATCGACGTGAATAGCAGTGTTCCCACTGACATCCCTTCTCAGTATTTGACTCTAGTGAGTTAGGCTACAGCCTGCAAACGAAGAGCAGACTGTGAGAATTTAGCAGATACTCTCTCGGGACCTCTAGAGATGGTTGGGCAGAGATACAGAGGCTGACTTTTCATGGGACTGGTTCTGCCACCTCGGCGAGTGCAAATAAGAGGCATAGAAGTTAGAGACGTGATCATTACTCTTATCCTACTAGTACATGATGCTGGGGAGGCCTGCTTAAAGAAGTGCAGGTCACACCAGTCATGGTTATTCAGTAGTTCTCAGGAGTGCTTTGATATATGAGTGACTATATTTAGTAACCCTTTTCAGCCTCATTATAGTTGGCAGTGTGTCTGTTTCCGTTTTTGTCCCTTAACCTTCCTTTGTCTAGATTGCTGAAGGAAAGGCTAAATAAGCAAATATTTTCATCTAGGTTAAAAAATTAAAGACAGACTAAATGAAGGAATTTCTCATTCACAAAGCTTAGTTTAATATTTATCTCTTCCTTGAAGCTGGTTTATTCTAGATCGCTGTGGTTTCTTCCTTTGTGAACTCATGTATCTAAATCTAGGAATGATAAAACTGTTTCACCACATATACTTTGTCAATTAGGAGTGAGTAGCAGGAGTACTTTGTTGAGAACTGTGGGATCATGTCCCAACTCTTGGAAAAGGCAGCTGTGAGCAGTGTGGTCCATGAAATTGGCACAGGGGTTGCAGATGCATGCTATATATTTAATGACACTTGTCCAACTAATTCTTTAAAAGCTTTTCCACAGAACACTTTTTTTTTTCACACAGAGCAGTGAAATTTTGTGAAACAATAGTTCTTTTTTTCCCCAAACAATTTTGGAAAACATTGTGAATAAAGTATGAAACCCTTGGGTATTCAGAATAAATACTACCATAACAAAGGCTATTAAAAAATCACTCATTAAAGAAACCTGTGTTTCTTTAATGTAATCTAGAATCCTCAAAGAATTTTTTTTAACTACAGAACGTATTTTCTCCTAATAGCCTGACAAACATTGCATAACACCCTATGATAAGCTTTGTTTTCTTGTGTAGAAATGTAATTCTTGGTTTATTTTATCATGTATTTGTTTCTCTCTGTGGCTGAACCACAAACTTGTTGAAAACAAGGACTAAACATCTTGTATGCATCATAAAATCTAAATCAATGCCATGCAGAATCTAAAAAAATACAACAAACTAGTGAATATAACAAAGCAGATTCAGATATAATAGGGGGTTACCAGTGGGGAGGAGAAGGGAAGGACCATGTAGGAGCAGGGGAGTGGGAGGTAGAAACTATTGGGTATAAACAAGATAGTCTACAAGGATGTATTGTACACCATGGGGAATATAGCCAATATTTTGTAATAATTGTAAGTAGAGTATAACCTTTAAAATTGTATAAAAATTAAAAAATAAATGCCATGTACATAGTTGGAGTTCAGCGTGTATTTTTTTTTGATGTCTTAACTAAGTTTATCATGGTAATTACGATGGCTAGAGATACTTTACAGATTCACTGGCGTATTCCCAGTGCTTAGCATGTTGTTGGAACTGAATTAAAATTTATTGCAGATTAGAATTATGTGTTAAGACAGATGAGGATACTAAGATAAAACACAGTTCTTGAAATAAAGGAGCCAAAATTTTTCAGGCAATGAAATTTTAAAATTTATTTTCTTTTAATAAATTTTAAATTAATTTTTTCCAGTCGTACTGAGATGTAATTGACATATAACATTGTATAAGTTTAAGACGTACGGTGTGATGATTTGATACACATGTATATTGCAAAATGTTTACCACAATAAGGTTAGTTAAGACATCCTTCATGTCACTTAATTACTGTCTTGTGTGATGGTGATGGTGGTAGTGAGAACATTAAAGCTCTATTCTCATGGCAGCTTTCAAATATCCAGTATGGTATGGTTAACTATAGTCACCATGGCATACCTTAGATCCCTGGAACTTACTCATCTTAAAACTGAAAGTTTATACCCATTGTCCAACATCTCCTCATTTCCTCCACCTCTTTGCCCTGGCAACTACCATTCTACTCTGTTTCTATGAGGTTGATGTTTTCAGATTTCATGTATAACTAATATCATATGATATTTGTCTTTCTTTGTATGATTTTTTTTCTTTTTATCTTTTTAGGGCTGCACCTGTGGCATATGGAAGTTCCTGGGCTAGGGCTCTAATCAGAGCTGCAACTGCATGCCACAGCCACAGCAAAGCTGGATCTGAGCTACATCTGCAACCTATGCTGCAGCTTACAGCAACGCTGGATTGTTAACGCACTGAGCAAGGCCGGGGATCAAACCTGCGTCTTTATGGATACTAGTCAGTTTCTTAACCCACTAAACCACAAAGGGAGCTCCTTTGTATGACTTATTTCACTTAACGTAATGTTGAAAACTTTTAAATAGAGACAGTGGGCTCATGTTACAGCAGAAAAGAATGAAATAAAAATATAAAGGGCCTGACAGTGAGTGCTGGCTTCCCTGGGACTGGTATCTGAGAAGGGGTCCCATTTGGACCAAATATGCAGTTTGCTTGGATGCTTATGGAGCATTATAACAAGTGGTAAAGTGTGTTTTCCTGGTTAGACAGCCTAAGTTTAAGACTCACCTCTGCCACTTGCTAGCTGTATGACCTCAAGTCAGTCTAGAAAATGGAATAAAAAGAGTGCCTACCTTGTATGATTATTGAGAATATGAAATAATATACGTAAAGAATTTTTACAGTGCCTATTCCATGTAGTGGACAGAAATACATGTTAATCTATTATTCTTGCTAAGGTAGATTAAAAAAAACACAGAAAAGTCTGTGAACTTTTGAATAGGAATATAGTATAAATCTCTTTTCCTTGAAGTTTTCAGATGTCTTTTTTTCCCTCAGTTTTTACATAGTTGATATATGCTATGTCTTGTATGGCAGTATAATCAGTTAGATTTGTACCATCAAAATCCTATTGTAATGTATGATTTTACTTGAGGACAAAAACAGTTATGTCCTACACTTTTTTTGTATCGCTTGCTGAGCCAGCATAGCACTTCCTAGTAGTTATATACTCAGTAAATGATTATTAAACGTTACATTAAAATTTTAAAAAATATATTCAACATTAAAAATAAACAACTGCCAAATGTGATTATGAATTAAAATGGAGCTGGTTCTTTTAGGTATGCCAAGCTATGTTAACTGGCTAGATATATGAATCGCTGCTTTGTGTATTTTCTTATATGCATACTTTCTTAAAGGTTCTATTATATTAGATATTATCTATTTCAGCATAAATTTCTTGGAGCCTACTTTTAGCATCGCCTCTGTTTTCCAATTCCCAAGCATTTAATTGAATTTTTAATAGACATTTTTCTCTTTTTTCTATTTAAAATTCATTGTTTATTTCCTTCAACAGTACCAATAATTCTTTTAAGTTTAACACTAAGTTTAGACTTACATTTTTAAAACAATTCTTCAATTATTACTGAAACTATCATAGATGATTATAGCAAAGATTCTTAAATATCCCATGTGTTTCTCATTATGTCTGTTGGTTATATAGGCTGTACTTGGTTTAGACAAATCATGGATTGAGTACCAGCTTATGATTTTTCATGTTCCTTCATAAGCCATGAGGTCTGTTTTGGAGCTGGCTGGAGGACTATCCCTCACAATTCCATTCTTCCTGGGGTAAGAAAAACATGGTGAGGAAGAAATAACTTGGTAAACCTCCTGAATCTTTACTATGTTTTAGGAACTTGTGATATCTAAAAATATCATAGCAATCTTATGAGACAAGAACTAGCATTATTTTACTTAGACACTGAGAGTCTAGGGAATTTGGGAAACTCAACCCAAAGTTAAATTGCTACTGACTAGTTGAACTGGGATTTAAGCCTAAAGGTCAGTATGATCTGAGTCATAACACTGTCTTCTGCCATCTTTCACCCGTAAGTTTTGACACAGTGCAGATGGTCCCTAACTTACATGTTATGCTTATACTTAAAATTTCTCAACTTTATGATAGTGCAAAAGTGATACACATTCAGTAGAAACTGTATTTTGAATTTTGATCTTTTCCAGGGCTGGCGACATGTGGCGCAATCCTCTCTCATGATGCTGGCTAGCAGCTGCCTCTTTAGCTTCCAGTCAGCCACACCGTCATGAGGGCAACAACAGTCACACTTAACAGCCCTTCTGTTGTTCACTTTCAGTACAGCATTTGATAAATTACATGAGATATTCAGCACTTTGTTATAAAATAGTCTTTGTGTTAGATGACTTTGCCCTACTCTAAGCTCGTGCAAGGGTTCTGGGCACATTTAAGGTAGGCTAGGCTAAGCTGTGTTCAGTAGGTTAGGTTTATTAACAGTATTTTTCAGTTGTAATATTTTCAATTTATGATGAAACAGCTTGAGGATGTAAGCCCATTGTAAGTTGAGGAACTCTGTAGTACAATTTTTATAGTTAGGATATGAATGATTATAGCAGAAGTAGGCCATTTTGGACTGTTTATACTACCACTCACTCTACCTCCCACTTTTCTTCATATACACTCCAACTCTCTCAATATGTTTAATCTTAAAAAGAAACAAAAATGTTTCACTGTTACTTTTACAAAGCTATAATTTGTTCTACAGATTGAGTCTAGTTCTCCTATTTTCACAATCATTCAACACCTACTGAGAACTCACATTCATGTTGAGTCAGCTAGTAAGGTGCATAGATAGTTCTAAAGCTTATGAATAAGAAAATCGGGATGACTACCATTGTATAAATCTTTCTTTTAAAGCCAGAATTTAAGGTTTAAATAAATGGCTGTCTTGATTACGTGCTGATCCCCTATGTGAGAATAAGTTTTTATATCTTTGACTCATCTAAGTCTTCTTAGTCATCTATAAAGCAACTAGCATATAATGAAGAGGAATAATTATTTTAGTCATGCTATAAAGTATTTAGAAACATATTTGTCATTATCAAAAGTATGTGCATTTACAAATGAACCTTTCTACAGAAAATCATGGACTTGGAGAACAGAGTTGTGGTTGCCAAGAGGGTGGGGGAGGGAGTGGGATGGTAGGGGAGTCTGGGGTTAATAGTTGTAGACTCTTGCCTTTGGGATGGAAAAGCAAGGAGATCCTGCTGTATAGCACCGGGAACTCTTGTCTAATCATTTGTGACGAATCCATATATGTATGTGTAACCGGGTCACCATGTTGTGCAGTTGGAAAATTGACAGAAATTTGTAAACCAGATATAATGGAAAAATTTAAAAAAAAAAGGTAAAATAAATAAATAAATAAAAGAATCCAGCATTGCTGTGAGTTGTGTAGGTCGCAGACACAGCTTCGGTCTGGCGTTGCTGTGGCCGTTGTATAGGCTGGCAGCTATAGCTCAGACCGCTAGCCTGAGGACCTCCATAGGCCCGAGGTGAGGCCCTTTTTAAAAGGACAAGAAAAGAAAAAAAAGGAACATAGTATTCCATTTTTGTAAAAAAAAATGTGTTTTTAATCTACTATTCATATCTGTAAAATAGAGAAAAAATATGAATTGAGCACTTCAGAATGTTAATATTTCTTACTTCAGGAGATGGAAATAGAGTGTGGGGTGATATAATTTTTTTTCAAGCCTCTGTCCAGCTCTTAACTCACTGCACCACAGCAGGAACTCCTAAATTTTTTAAAATTAAAGTATGATTAATTTACAAAAAAAAAGTATGTGCATTTAGGCAGTCATTTTTTTTTTCCATAAGAGCTCTAAGCCTAAACTTGACTTTCATCTGATAGGTTTTCTGAGAATGTTATCATCTTCAAAAAGCTCATAAAATGATAACTTGGAAAAAAGAAGGCAGTGACTTTTGCTCTGGATTTTCTACCACATGATAACAGGATTCTGCATAAATCCTGTATTAGTAACATTTTCTTACATCATGGAGTTTGCAGGAAGAAAGGAAAAATCTCCAAGAGCTCCAAACATACCAACACATGAAAAAAGGAAACACACAAAAAAATAATCTATGACATAAAATTGGAGGAATGAGTAAGCATCTGTGAAGAAGCAGGGTTATACTGGTTGTACTGTCAATGCCAGAGCTAAGATAAAGAGACTAAGCCTTAGGTATGTAACAAAGTTGAGTGGCTGATATCAAGGCTCTCAGATTAAGCTGTGGACCTGGAAAGGGCTACAGTGTTTTCAAGTCAGTAGTGCCAACTGGGTCTCAGAAGCAACACGTTTAATCCTGCTCTGGATGATAGTATATTCAATTTAGGCTCCTGTGTTCTCCCAGAATATTGGAGAGAAGGACCTATTAAGAAAGGTGAGAAGCGATAGAATCCTCCTGCTTTGAGTTGGGACCCTCTTCATTTGGTGTTACTTTTTCTCTTTCTTGCCTTTTCCCCCCTTCTTTCTTACAGTAAAACAGCTACACTCTAGAAATAGTACTAAACTAGAAATGAGGCAAACCTTTGTAGGGACTAAAACCTAGCTTGAAATAATTTCAATTTCCAAAATTGTATTAAGGTGACCCCGTATTGTAAAAGCCCTTAAGCACTTGCCAATAACAATATAACCTCTCTGGGGAGGTAATATAAGCCTAAATTTAATTCTTAAAAAAATCATATGCAATATCTGGCATCCAAGTAAATAATAAAAGGGCACATAAGTATGTAAGAGAATATGATCAGGATTTGAGAGAAACAATAACTAGTGGAATAGACCCACAATGGAGCTAGAAAATAGAGGTACCACATACAGATTTAAAGTAACTATGCTGACTATGTTCAAGATAATTTTAACAGAGGGTGAAAGAGAAACTCTAGAACTAAACAATTTTTTAAAAATCACTGAAATTGAGAAGTTCAGTAATGAATATGATATCAAATCCAGAAGAGAGAATTAATGAATCAGAACATAGTCCAATGAATCAGAAGATAGTACAAAGAAGTATTTTTTTTAAAGATATAAAATATATAAAACATTAGGGGATGCTGAGGAGATAGCCTGCAAAAGGTTTAACATGGATAACTAGAGATCCTGGAGGAGAAGAGAGAGAGAGTAAAGCCAGAAATACATTTGAAGTGATAAGGATTTTAATTTTCCAAAAGTGATTAAATAATCAAGCCACAGATTCAAGGTGCTTTATGAAATCCAAGCAGGATAAATTAAAAAAAAAAATCACTGATGATCTACAAAGACAGAGAAATACTTAAAAGAAGCCAGAAAAAATGTTTCTGTAATTCCAAAGGAGTCAAAATAGGATTAACTGTCCAAACTCATAGTATCTAGCTAAAGCCATGTTGAGAGAAATCTTTAGTTTTAAATGCATATATTAGAAAAGAAGAGAGATTAAAATTCATGAGATGAAGAGAAGCATGGAAAATAGAGGACAGCACAGCAAAGTAACTGCTGAGAGAAAATGACTGCAAATTTAAAATCCAATTTCCAATGAAAATTTTCCTTATGAATGAAAGTGAAATAAAAGCATTTTTAACACAACCAAAAGGTGAGAGAATTTATCACTAGCATATTTATACTAAAAGAAATACTAAAGCATGTCCTTCAGTAGGAAGGGGGAAATGAATCCTGACAGATGATTGGAAATGCAAGACAAAATGAAGAGCATCAGAAAGAGTATATAGGTAAATCTAAAGAAATATTTACCGATAAGATGTTCCCTTCATGGCTCAGTGGTTAACGAACTAGGATCCATGAGGATGTGGATTCGATCCCTGGCCTTGCTCAGTGGGTTGGGGATCAAGTGTTGCTGTGAGCTGTGGTGTCGGTCGTAGACATTGCTTGGATCCTGCATTGCTGTGACTGTGGCTGTGGCTGGCAGCTGTAGCTCCAGTTCGACCCCTACCTAGACAGGGAACTTACATATGCTGCAGGTGTGGCCCCAAAAAGCAAAAAAAAAAAAAAAAAAAGAAAGAAAGAAAAGAAATGTTTACTGCTAAAATATTGTTATCTTTGTAATTTAAAATATGATGTAGAGTTAAAACCTGTGACAACAGTGTCATATAAATCTGGAGTGGTAAATTTGAGGTCATGTGTTCTAAGATTCCTACATTATACTGGAAGAAGTGAAAGTACTAAATTATGTTAGACATGTTTAAATCAAGAATCTATGTTTTAATCGCTAAGGATAACCCCCCAATAAAAGAGAACAATAAAGAGAGTATAACTAAAATAGTCAATTATTCAAAGAAGGTAAGAGAAAATAACACCAAATAGTGATATTTTTAGCTTGATTCTCTGTGATCAGAGAAAATTTACTAAAATTTAATATATTCTATGCTAGAAAGCATGCCTTAACACATTTAAAGGGATTCGGATAAAACAGAGCATACTCACTGACCATAGTAGAATTAAGATACAAGTGAATAAGATAAGTAGAAAACTCCTAATTTTTTGGTAAACAGACAGTTTGCTTCTAAGGAATCTGTGAATCAAAGAAGAAATTGCAGTGGAAATTAGGAAACATTTTAAAATGTTAAGCTCGTGGTATATAACCACATTGAAAGAGAACTTTTTAGTTTTAAATACATATATTAGAAAAGAAGAAAGATTAAATGAGTTAAGCATCTATCTTAAGAAGTTTGGAGAAAATAGCAAATGAATTCTGAAGAGAGTAGTAGGGTAGAAATCTTAGAAGTCAGTGATAGGTTTTTAAAAAATGACATAGCAAAATATAACCAAGAAGTGGTACTTTGGAAAGAAAAATAAATTGACAGACCCATCATGAGACTGATCAAGAATAACAGAAAGAATGAGAGAGAGAGAGTGCAAGAGACAGAAATACTAACATTGGAGATAAAAAGGTGACATTGCTGCAGATCCTGTGTATCCAACCTCATGCCATTGTATTTGAAAATTTATGTGAAATTAACAAAATCCTAGAAGAACATAACATTAAAACTGAATAAGAAAAAAGAAAATTCGAATATTCTTTAATTTTTTTTTTTGCTTTCAGAGCCACAGGTGCAGCATATGAAAATTCCCAGGCTAGGGTTTGAATTGGAGCTACAGCTGCTGTCTTATGCCACAGCCACAGCAATGCAGGATCCGAGCCAAGTCTGTGACCTGTTACCACAGCTCATGGCAAAGCTAGATCCTTGACCCACTGAGTAAGGGCAGGGATAGAACTTGTGTCCGGGATACTAGTTGGGTTTGTTAACCACTGAGCCATGACAGGAACCCCTGAAAATTTGAATGTTCCTGAGTAAAGATATTTGCCAGTGAATTTTTTTAAATATTTAAGAAAAAAGTGCTAATTTTGTAAATTTTTCTGCAGAATTAGGGGAAAATACTTTCCAGCTTACTTTATGAAGAAAATTTTCATAATCAAATTTTTAAAAGGATTTAAAAAATGAAAATTACAGGCCAAATTGACTTATAGTTGTGAAAGTCTTAGAAGTTCAATTAGGAAGTTGAATCAAGAATATATAAAAAGGGAGTTCCCGTTGTGGCTCAGTGGTTAACGAATCCCACTAGAAACCATGAGGTTGTGGGTTCGATCCGTGGCCTCGCTCAGTGGGTTAAGGATCTGGCGTTGCCGTGAGCTGTGGTGTAGGTTGTAGACATGGCTCAAATCCCACTTTGCTGTGGCTGTGGTGTAGGCCGGCAGCTACAGCTCCGATTAGACCCCTAGCCTGGGAACCTCCATGTGCCGCTAGTGCAGCCCTAGATAAGGCAAAAAGACAAAAATAAATAAATAAATAAATATATTTATATTTATATATATATAGTATAAAATAATGAGATAGGATATTTGAGATAGGATAATTTGAGATAGGATATTTCAAAACAAACAAATCAAACAAAATGAACTATAACAAGCATTAGATTCAATGGTAAATTGTTTCTCTTTGACAAACAATGTAAGGATGCTAGTGGTCATTATTTTAAGTCAATATTTTGCTATAGGTCCTAGTCAGTGCAATAAATTAGGAAAAGAAATAAAAGCATTATAATTGGAAAGGAAAGAAAACATCATTATTCATAGTCAATATAATTTTTTCCTTAGAAAATCCAAAAGAATCACTGATAATGATTTTAGCAGGTTTGGTACATGCAGGGTCAATATGAAATCACTTATATGTTTATGTATCACCAGTGAGTTTGAAAATGAAATAGCAGTACCATTAAAAAGAACACAATAAATACCTAGGAATAAATCTGACAAAAGTTGTGCAAGACCACTATTAAAAAAACAGTAGGGCGTTCTCATCGTGGCGCAGTGGAAACGAATCCAACTAGGAACCATGAGGTTGTGGGTTCAATCCCTGGCCTTGCTCAGTGGGTTAAGGATCTGATGTTGCAGGTTGCAGATCCTGCATTGCTGTGGCTGTGGCGTAGGCTGGCAGCTGTATCTCCAATGAAACAAAAACAGTAGGGAGTTCCTGTTGTGGTGCAGCAGAATTAGTATCCATGAGGATACGGGTTCTATCCTTGGCCTCACTCAGCGGGTCAAGGATCCAGCGTTGGTGTGAGCTGCAGTGTAGGTCACGGATGTGGCTTAGATCCCTCGTTGCTGTGGCTGTGGCTGTGGCTGTAGCTCCAGTTTGACCTAGCCTGGGAACTTCCATATGCCATGGGTGTAACCCTAAAAAAAAAAAAAGGAAAAAACTTAAAAGACTTAAATAAATGGGGGAATATATCATATTCATGTCTTGAGTCAATGTCTTAAACATGTCAGTTCTTCCCAATATGAGCAAACTGAATTCAGTCCAATTCCAATTAAAATTCTGACTTTTTAATGTAGAAATCAAGTAGATTCTTAAACTATAGCAATGCAAAGAACCAAGAGTCAAGAAGAACAAGGTGCTTCTATCTAATATTAAACTTATTAGGAAGTTACAGTAATTGCAATAATATGGCGCCGGTACAAGGGTGGATAAATAGACCAATGTAACAGAATAGTGCCCAGAAACAAATGCACACATTATTTGTCTACTTTATTTGTGATAAAGAAGGAACAATAGAACAATGGGAAAAGAAAGATCTTTTCAGTGAGTAGTCTGAGTCAACCAGCTATCCTCATGGACAAAAGTGATACTTGATCTCTAGTTGATATCATATGCAAATATGAATTCTAGGTGGGTATCAGATCATCTTGGAATTAATGTAAAACATTTTCTTGACCTTGAGGATAGTGAAAGATTTCTTAAACAGTACACTCAAAAGATTAATCATAATAGATTGATACAGTAAAATATTTTCAACTTAAGAACTGTTATTCATCAAAGCAGCGGGAAGGCAGGCCACAGAGTGGAAGAACATATAACACAATGAACAAAAAGTTTGTATTCGGAATAAAGAATTCTTAGCAATAGACAAGATATAGATAAGAATGAGATATGTTAAAAAACAGAATCTAAATGAGGAAGACAGAAATACCAAAAATAGAGCATAAAATAAGGAAAAATGGGAGTTCCTGTCGTGGCTCAGCAGTAATGGACCCGACCAGTATCCTTGAGGCCATCGGTTCAATCCCTGGCCTTGTTTAGTGGGTTAAGAATCTGGTGGCATTGTGGCTGTGGTGTAGGCTGGCAGCTGTAGCTCTGATTTGACCCCTAGCCTGGGAACTTCCATATGCCATGGATGTAGCCCTAAAAAGACAAAAAATAAAAAAAGGAAAAAGAATCAAACATGAAATAGAAATTATCATGTTTCTGAAATATTAATAAAGTCAACAAATTTTGGCTAGATTGTAAAGAAATGATACAAATATATTATTAATAAAATTGACATAACTATGGATTCTATACAGAATAAAAAGGGAATGGAACAATTTTGTGCCAATGTATTGAAAACTTAGACAAATTTAATTTCTTAGAAAAATGACTTACTAAAACCAATCAAGAAGAAACAGAAAGCCTCAATAATCTTAGGACCATTATCTTCACAAAAAAAGAAAACAAGAGGGACGAATGGTTTTTGTTTTGTTTTGTTTTTAATTTTGACTTGTTCTGTTTTTGCTTTTTGGAGCTGCACCTGCGGCATATAGAAGTTCCCAGGCTAGGGGTCGAATTGGAGCTGCAGCTGCCAGCCTGCATCATAGCCACAGCAACACAGGATCTGAGATGCATCTGTGTGGTGTCAGCCTACACCACAGTTCACAGCAACTCTGGATCCTTAACCCTCTGAGCAAAGCCAAGGGTCAAACCCGTGTCCTCATGGATACTAGTCATGCTCATTACTGCTTGAGCCACAGTGGGAACTCCTGACAAATGGTTTTAAAGGAAACTTCTACCAAACATTTGAGGAGCGAATGATTACAATCTTACTAAACGTTTTATTGAAAGTAGAAAAAGAGGAAATATTTCAAACTCATGTTATTAAACTAGCTTGACCTAGTAAGAAATTTAAAAACAGATACTGTTATAGATTTTTTTAAAAAGTATATGCACACTCTTTGACAATCCTTTCATCAAGAGGTGAGGTTTATTTCCCTCCTCTGTGATACTCACTGCTTGGGAATTTTTTTTACCAATAGAGAATGGTAGATGGTAGAAATGGTGCTTTGCCACTTGTGGACCTAACTATTAAGAGGACTGGAGCCCTTGGCCACTATGTAAGAAGTATGACTACCTTGTTACATAGACCATGTGGATAGGCCCTGAGACTGCATAGAGGGGCTCAGCTGAGCTTAGCATTCCAGCCTCCCTGCTAAGGCACCATCATTTGATTAAATTTGTCTTGAACTTGAGCCCAGTCCAGTCACTAGCTGATTTACCAGTGAGTGATCTCATTTATTGTGTCTCGGAACTGAAAAGTTTCCCTGCCCAAATTTCCAACCTGTGAAATCAGGAGACCTAATTTAAGTGTTGTTTTAAAACTCCGTTTGGGAGAACTTCGCAAAGCACAATAAATAGCTGGAAAAGATTGCATGAGGGTGCACATTTGCTGTCCAATATCAGACATGAACATACACGCAGAAATCCTAAACAAACTACAAATCAAATCCATTGAAGTATGAAAAAATTATGGCAAAATTAGTTTTATTCCATTATGCGAAATACTTTATTAGAAACATTAATGTAATTCACTACATTAATAGATTAAAAAAAGAAAAACAATTTTATTTCATTAAAGCATTCACATATATTCACATATGCATCAACACATATTCACAAGTATTCTTTTTTTTTTTTTTTAAATGGCTGTGCCTGTGGCATACGGAAGTTCCTGGGCCAGGGATTGAATCTGAGCCACAGCTGTGACCTACACCACAAATGTGGCAATGCTATATTCTTTAACACACTGTGCCAGGCTGGGGATCAAACTCATGCCTTTGCAGCAACCACAGTCAGATTCTTAGCCCATTGTGCCACAGTGGGAACTCCCAGCAAACATTCTTATGGTAAAATATATTAGCATTTTATTTAAAATCAGAAGGTTGTTGGAATTCCCATCATGGCTCAGCTGTTAACAAATCCAACTAGTATCCATGAGGATGTGAGTTCAATCCCTGGCCTTGCTCAGTGGGTTAGAGATCTGGCGTTGCTGTGAGCTATGGTGTAGGTCACAGACGTGGCTTGGATCCTGTGTTGCTGTGTGACTGTGGCATAGGCTGGTGACTAGAGCTCCATTTGGACCCCTAGCCTGGGAACCTCCATATGCAGCAAGTGCGGCCCTAAAAAGACACAAAAAAAATACCCCCCAAAACCAGGAAGTTGTCTATTATCAACATTTCCATTTAACATTGTACTGGAGATCCTAGATAACATAGCAATATGTGGAAAAGAAAGTGTTAAAAATACTATTTATAACAGCAGCAAAAATAAGTACATAGTAACAAGTTGAACAAAAGATAGGCAAACCTATAGAGAAACAATTTAAAACTTTTTAAAGATAGTAAAGAAGACCTACTTAGATGAAAAGACTTAATATTTCATGGATAGGAAAATTCAGTATAATAAAAATTTGTGTTTTTCCCCAAATTAATCACTGGAATTAATGAAATTCCAATAAAATTTCGTTTTGTTTTAGTGAAACTTGTCTAGTTGATATTAAAATTTATATGGAAAAACAAAAACCCAAGATAGATAAGACATTCTTGAAGAAGAAAAAATAGAAGAAGAAAAAAAAGGGAATACCAGGATGTTAAACTAATCTTATTACCTGGAACCCCTTTATGTTAACCTAGTGTCATGAATTGCTTTAAAAAATTACCAAGCTTTAGCAATGACTCGAACAGAAATAAAATGTAAGAATAAGAAAAAAAAAGAAAGAAAAAATAGAAGAAAAATAATGTGGGAGTTTATTGTAATAGTGATTTAATATTTGATATTTAATTAAAAAATTTAATATTTCACAAGGGATAGGCATACTGATCAATGGACTGAATGGAGAGCCCCCAAATAATATATATATAATATCTATATATATAATATAATATCTATGTATAAAATATCTATAATAATCAAAAAATACCAAATGTGAAAAAGATATTTCAGTTGTAATTCTAAACTAAATAAATTGTTTATCAGTTTTTCTTTTTTAAATCACTCAGAAGGGATGGTATATCCCAGGAAATTTGATGTTCAAGGGCAGGAAATTCATGACAATTAGGATTATTGTATCTGCACCTCAGCAGAACACACTGTTAGATAATGACTCCAATGAACATTCTATTCTCTCTATTGCATAATTACAATCTTTAAAAAAATCCATTTCTGATATTGAGATATTCCCTGCTTAATTAAGTTTCTCTAGGCTAGCTTAAAGAACAGTTCATTGGTCTCTTTGCTGTACTGTCTTTGTGAGGAATATGTTACTCATGTATTTTTGGACTTGAATCATAGTAATGCAGTTTATTTGTATGTGTGGTCTATTAGACTGAGTTTCTTAAATATAGACAGCCTTTTTTATAAACTACAATTTTAGCCAGTTGGTATGCTAGGTATTCAAGATAGAGAAATAAATATGTATGGAGAATGTGGTTGGATTCATGAAAAGAATTGGGAGAAAAATAAAGGGGAAAGAATACAGAAGTAGGAACATATTTTGAATTATTTAGCACTGTGCTTATCACTTTAACATATATGGAGTCATGGAATCTCAGAACTGGAATGGACTTTGAAACTGTATATCAAATCCTCTTTATTTTACAAAAACAACTGAGCCCCAAAGAGATATAGTAGCTCATTCAAGGTCACCTATTTGATCACTGAAAACACCAAAGTCCAGACATCTTAGGCCAGTGTTACTTCCCCTGTATCATACTGTTGTCTAGTCCTGGCCTTTCTGTGATAATGGGATAGAATTTAGTATCTCAAAACTCATGCATATTATCTGACCATGACACACGTCCAGTATGTCCTAATGCTTCCAAAATAACAATTATAAGTTTGCTGTTTTATATCTTCCTATGAGAAATCAAGTACACATGCCTTTGGATTATCTGATTTAATACTAAGTTATGTACCATGGTTTAATTTTTATATTATTTGTGAAACCCATATATCAAGTTATTCTGATGTATATTATAAAAATAACTGTGAATCCTGGGCTGGACAAGTGGTATTGTTATTAAAAATTTCAAGTTCATGTACATTTAAAGAATTAAGCATTTTTAATGCTTAGTTTATGTGATTGTCTGTAATTACACCAGGTCAAAATGTCAACTTAAATTTTGGTTTCAACCTGGGGTATAGCCAACCAATTGAAACTCTGTTTTTTAATATTTGTTTTTACAGTTTTGCATAAAGTTTAATAATCCACCTAACTGGATTTAATTTTCTAAAGTCTGAGGTGTTTTTGAATAAGCTTTGCCTTCATTTCTTATTAGGATTCTTTCTCATAAAAAAAAAAAGGTTGATCTCATTTATATTGCAAGAACTACACACAAATAAATTCTTTTTCTTGGCTTATGATGTCTCAGTATGAACCTGTACCACTCATTAATTAAATCAACTATTTACTAAAAAAATTTGACCGAATAGCTTGTGTAATTCCAAAGTTTTAGACGTTAGGCCGTTAGACACTTCCAAATAACCAGTGATCATTTGTCAGAGATCTGAACTCAACGTAATTTTCCTTGTTCTCTGGAGGTGGAAGGTGAAGGAAGGGGAGCCATTGAAAAGAGAAACAGAAAATACTCAAAACATCATTTAATTACTGTTTTCGGGGTCACTAGAGATTTTCTGAAAAGCGTGTCCCCAGATTGCTGAAGAATGTATTGGAAATTTTCTCCTATCTTTCCTGACCTCTCCAAAAGCAGGTATTTGATTAGCCAATTTGGAAGTTTGAAATTTTCAGTTTTTCCTAAAACTGAATTCCTGAAAATCTGAGTATATTATTTATTAAAATCCTCAGAAATGGTGTTGTTTGAATGTCATTGATGTAGTTTAACTCCATTCCAGTTCCACTGTGCGTGTGTGTGTGTGTGTGTGTGTGTGTGTGTGTGTGTGTGTGTCTTACTCTGTGTCTTTCTCATTATAAATGGAGAGAATAACTTTCCAGTAGCTGAGAGCTGAGGAAGCTGTTTTGAAGCAGGAATGAGTGTGGTTGTGTCATTCCACCCTGGCGCCCTGCTCCTTTGGGGCAAGTTCTTCTGTGGCTTTGCTGGGGGCAGCAAATCACATCATCACAGGCCCAGGTCCTGGTCACAGAAGTAGACAACTGTGCTGGCTGGGTCAACAACAATTGTTGCAGGGACCTGGTCAGGGAGAAGCAAGGGTCTAGTCCAAGTTAGCCAGGGCCCTCTAGGATGTTCTAAACAGAAGTTGGGAGATAAAAGGTATCTCTCCTCTGTGTTCAGAAGCTGTGAAAATGTGTCCATGTCACCTGCCATGTGAAACAACAGAGAAGAGAGCAGCAGCATGCAGTAATGAATAAAATAGGGCAGACAGAGGGAGAAATCAGAGACAGGGCTGACAACACTCGAGTCCCTGGTCCGGGCCCTTTTCCCAAAGGGGCCCTCATTCCTGTTGTTCTTTCTTTGATTCTGGGCATAATCAGGATCTTCAGGTAATACTCTTTTCATGCAAACGTATTTGAGTTGTGTTTTCCTGATAATACAATTAGCTATCTATTCTTTTTAAAAAAAATGACAAAAATAAGAAATGAAAACTCTCAAAAGGAGGCACTTTTTAAGGGACAGTGCATTCATATCTGACCTGGATGATGGATGAATAGCAACGTTTCTGGGGAGTTTCATCCTGGCTAGATTAATTTATGGTGATGTCAGCAGACTTTCAAATCAGAGAAAGTATTCCTTATATGGCCTCTCCCTAGGGTCTTCATGTCTTGTGAAGAGCTCTTGGGAGTCCAGTCAGGTGCTGAGGGATGAAGAGTTTGAGTGCCTGTCTCTCTGCTGCAGTACTTTTGGTCTAGACCAATGCCCCAAGGGTGCCTAAGGAGTGACTCATTACTCTCTTGGCCAAATTAAAGTTGTACCAAAATGTGCTACCACAGAAATCCACAGCACTAATGTATTCCCCAAAGCTTCTATTCTTGCTAAACACATTTATAAACAAAATTTTAAACATAAAATATGACAGGGTTTCTGAGCAGAAATTTAAAGCAATTTCATGATAGTGTTGGCTCTTGTAGCCCCACAATATTTTAGTGATGAGACAGGTAATATCCTGTTCATTAGAAAGAGGGATAAAAAGGGCAGGGGAATAGCTACTTGCCCCTAATCATGTGAGTGGTCTAAATGTAAGAGGAAGAACCGTATGTTGAGAAATTACATGGCATTGAGAGGCATA
>PVHT021183695.1:3669925-3687628 GCA_004024745.2 Catagonus wagneri
GATTAAGTGCAGGTAGTGATGTAATTTCCATGCACATTGATGTAAATGTCATTACTGAATTATATTTCCATAGTTATGTAATTTTGTGATTCATGTGCATGCCTGTAAGCAACTTCCCTAAAAGAGTTGTTATCTCAGATCATGTGTGGATTAAATATGTTTTCTACCATGCTATCGTGTAAGCAAGTGCCAATAAAAGTGTGCCCTGTGGATCTGCACTTCATCACCTGAGAGCTCTTTAGAAACTCAGAACCTCACAGAACCAAAATCTCTCTGTTGGCAAGGAGCTAAGGAATCCATGCTTTAACAAGCTCTCTTGGTGATTCAGTATACACTAAAGGTGGAGAACCACTGACATAGACATTACGGCATTTCAGTTCCCCATGTATCAATGTTGATTCAGGCATTCTATTCAAGAGCCATCATAAGAGCTGGGTTTTCTGTTTTCAACTATGAACACTTACCCAAATAAACAATCAGATTACTTTAGGCAACAGCTGAGTCAGTTACTACCTTTGTGTTCAGAATATTTTCTCATGGAGACATAGTCATCCTTTAGTCAATGGGTTCTAAGAAGTGACTTAATTCTAGAAACTGGCAAGGGTTTGTGACACTCCAGTGGGGTGACTGACCAGTTTAACTCTCATTCTAATTTTTTAAAGTAAATGTGTAGAGTTGTATAACAATTACCATGATCCAGTTTTAGAACATTTCCATTATCCCTCAATATTCCTTTGAATTCACATAAAATCAATCGTTTGAGTCAATCTCGACTCCCACTTTTAGTCCCAGACAACCTCTGATCTGGTTCCTAGCTCTATAAATTTGTCTTTTGGGGACATTTTATATAAATGGAATTGTACACTGTGTGTTCTTTTCTGCCAGGCTTCTTTCAATTTGCATGGTGTTTTTGAGCTTTGTCAAGTTTGAAGAATATCTAAACCTTGTTCCTTTATACCGCTGAATAGTATTCCATTGTATGGATACTACATTTTGTTTATCTATCACCAGTTGATGGATGTTATGGATAATACTACTATGAACACTCATGTATAAATCTTTATATGGATATGTTTTTTTTTCAGGTTTGTTAGTTTTAAAATTTTAATTGAGATGTAGTTGAGGTACAATATTACACAAGTTTCAGGTGTATGACATAGTGATTCACAATTTTCAAAGGTTATACTCCATTTGTAGTTATAAAATATTGGCTCTACTCCCTGTGCTGTATAATATAGCCTTATGATTTTTTTTTTTTAATTTTAGACATGGTGGTTTGTACCTCTTAATCCCCTGTCTCTATTTTGCCCCTTCCCCCTTCCCTCTCCTCACTGGTAACCACTAGTTTGTTCTCTATATATCTGAGTCTCTTTCTTTCTTGTTATATTCACTAGTTTCTTCTTTGTTTCTTCTCCTTCTTCTTCTTCCATTATTTGATAAATTTCTTTTTCTTTTATTTGATATATTTGATTACATTAAAATTAAGAATTTCACTCATCAGAAGATCCTATTAAGAGAGTTATAGGGAGTTCTCTGTTGGCCTAGTGCTTAAAGATTCTGAATTGTCACTGTTGTGGCTCATGTTTGATTCCTGGCCTCAGAACTTCTGTATACCTTGGACGTGACCAAAAAAAAAATTTTTTTTTACTGAGTTCCCATGTACCCTTCATCAGTTTCTCCAAGTGATTATATCCTTTGCAATTGTGCTATAATACCAGAATTAGAAGTTGATATTGGTAAAATGCATGTTTATAATTCGATGCCATTTTATCATACACAGGTTCATGTAACCACCATTACAAGCCTGATCAGAACTATTACATCACCACAAATCTCTCCTTTGTGCTGCTACTTTAGTGGCACATCCACTTCTCTCCCTCACCTGCACTCCCACCAACCCTAATTCCTGGCAACCACTTATCTGTTCTTCATTTCTATAATTTATTTGAAGAATGGAATGAAATCATTGAAATCATCTTTTTTTTTTTTTTCACTTAGCATAAGTCCCTTGACAACTCATTTTCTTATTGGTGTATTTTAAGCACAAAAGGTTTTGAATTTTACTGAATATCAATTCATCACTTTTTTCAGTTATAATTTGTGATTATTGTGACATATTCAAGAACTTTTGCCTAATCAGTGTTACCAAAATTTTTCTCCTATTTTTTTTTCCAATTTTTTTGGCTGCACCTAGGGCATACAGAAATTCCAAGGCTAGGGATCGAACTCATGCCACAGCAGTGACCCAAGCCACTGCAGTGACAACACGGAATCTTTAACATACTGCACCATAGAACTCTCTCTGTTTTTTTTCCCTAAAAAATGTATGGCTTTAGCTCTATGTCTGTGATCCATTATTGAGTTGTTTATATGCCAGCTAACTAACTGACTCAATTAATAGTGTTAGTGAAGGGTTCACATTTGTGAATATATGCAGTTGTCCCAGCACCATTCATTGAAGAGAATATCTTTTCCTCATTGAAATGGTCTTGTTAAAAAAATACTGAATATAAAAATTAGAGTTCTTTCTGGATTCTCAATTCTGTTTCATTTATCTCTATTCCTCTATGTTAATACCACACTGTCTTGATTACTGTAACTTTATAGTAAGTTTTGAAATTATGTAGGTGTAAGACCTCCAATTTTATTCTTTTTTCAAAAATTTTTTAGCTACTCATGTTGAAGTAGAACTTCAAATAATTCTGGAAAAAAGGTTAAATCTGTGATACAACCATATTAGGACTGGATATGCAATATTTTGTAGCTATATCAACTTGAATGAATATGTAAGGATTCCTGTCAGCAGCAGGGAATCTAACAATTGACAGATGACAGTAATTTCTGATTTTTAACTTAATGCTCATTTTTCACAAAGCCTGAGAAAATGTTGAGAACTCAGAGGCCTGCATATGATTGACAATTCTAATAAATCCTTTTCTTAAATTGTTACCTGTGTCTCTATTGACTGATTTCTCTGTGAATACAACTATAAGTATATGTAGAATAGCTAAACTGTATTAATCAAGTCTTTTTGTTGAACAAATCGTATTTGACACCTGCATTTAGCCCAGTAGCACTTCTTGTCATTGTTATTGATTATCTGAATCCATCAATAAATTTTAAAATACTTCTTCAGTTGTACAATTTGACTGAGAAAAAGTTTTTATAGACTACTTTTTTTGGATTATATTTGACAGATTTTTCCAGATCATGTAAAAGATTTTCTGACTATATAATGTTAGTAAATCCATCAGTCTGCAGAGAATTGTATTGACTTTGTCATTCTCTGAATAATAATTGCTGCTTTACTTTCTGTTCATAACTGTAATTCTAAAGTGAACCATGTTATTTGATAGAGGCACCTTATCAATCATTTTGCTTGCTTTGTTCCCAGTCATTGCATTTACATTTTTTTTTACTGTTGATTTGATGTTTTTCACCAGTTACCTCACAACACCACAAAACTTTTGTATTCTTATCCTTATTATACAGCATGTTAGTTTCTGGGATGGTTGAATGTCCTTCTGTGATGCTTCAGTAATTTTGATAAGTTTCTCTTAGTTTCTTTTATGTGTCAAAACGATATCAGTGTTTTTAAACACAAAATGGAATAGGTTTACTCTCGGCTGCCAATGAAACTCCAAATTTCAAACAATATTCATCATAGTCATGCAGTATTTTGTTTTCTGTTGAAGCTGGTATTTCTATAACACTAATAAGTGATTCAGTTGTTAATATGACTTTATTACTCTCACCACTCATGTTCATGTTTGTTATAAATTTCTTTTATTATGCCTAAAAATCTTTTTGGACCTCTTAATCATGATAGTTTCTTAAAAATCAGAGAAATCGATCTAGATTGGAATTCACAATGGCATATACTCATATCGTAAACTGTGATTGACTTCCTGAAGTGATAAATTGATAACATTAGTAAGACATACATGATAATGAGAATGGAAATTTGATATACGAGAATCTGTACCAGTAATCTGTTCTTTCATACTACCCTTACATCCAAAGAAGTTTTAGTTTTTTAAGGTTTAACTCATTCATGCATCTTCCTGAGTAAACAGACTCACTCTGTGCAAGTAGATTACTATAACACTACCTATTTTGGCTTTGCTGACAGTAATTACATCTATAAAAGTAAGAGTTTGTTCTGCTAGTTAATTTCTTTCCTGATAAGATGTTAAAAAATATATAAATATTAAAATGTTAAAAACATATAACTAGTAAAATATTCAAATGTTAATGAAATTATCTTGTGGAGCATTGGCAGCACATATGGCATGCTTTGAGGAACATCTTTTCCTATAGCATCAGGATCTTGAGTCATGTAAACAAATCCATTATCTCTAAGTCATCTAACATCCACACTGTGCCATTCAAAGATATAAACTCTGTAAACCAGCTATAATGCAAAAAAAAAAATTATAAAAAAGAACAACAAAAATAAATAAAACTGTTTTAGAATTAAAAAAAAACCAAAGATATAAACTCTTATGAAGAACATGTGAGTATTCTTGATTCCTGATTCTGAATCTTTGTTTTCAGCTTTTTTTTAAATTAAAGTATAGCTGATTTACAGTGTTTCACCAGTTTCTGTACAGCAAAGTAACTCAGTGATATACACATACACACACACACACACACATTCTTTTTTATATTCTTTTCCATCATGGTCTGTCCTAGGAGACTGAATATAGTTCCCTTTGCTGTAGAGTAGGACATTGTCATTTATCCCTTCTAAATGTAATAGTTTGCCTCTATTAACCCCAAACTCCCAGTCCCTCCCTCTCCCTCCTCCCTTCCCCTTGGCAACCACAAGTCCATTTTCTATGTCAGTGAGTCTCTTTCTGTAGTATAGATAGGTTCATTTGTGTCATATTTTAGATTCCACATATAAGTGATACCATGTGGTATTTGTCTTTCTCTTTCTGACTTACTTCACTTAGTATGATAATCTCTAGTTGCATCCATGTTGCTGCAAATGGCATTATTTCATCCTTTTTTATGGCAGAATAGTATTCCTTGTTTTGTATGTTCCACATCTTCTTAATCCATTCATCTGTCGATGGACATTAGGTTGTTTCTGTGTCTTAGCTATTGTGAATAGTGCTGCAATGCACATGGGGTGCATGTATCTTTTTGAATTGTAGTTTTGTTCAGATATATGCTGGATCATATACCTACTTTTAGTTTTCTGAGGAACCTCCACAGTAATTTTCCATAGTGGTGGTATTAATTTACATTCCCACCAACAGTGTAGGAGGGTTCCCTTTTCTCCACACCCTCTCCAGCATTTGTTATTTGTGGACTTATTAATGATGGCCATTCTGACTCACGTGAGGTGGTACCTCATTGTCGTTTGGATTGCATTTCTCTAATAATTAGTGATGTTGAGCACCTTTTCATGTGCCTACTGGCCATCCAAATGTCTTCTTTGGGGAAATGTCTATTAAGGTCTCCCCATTTTTCAATTGGGTTTTTTTGTTGTTAAGTTGTGTGAGTTGTTTGTATATTTTGGAGATTAGGCCCTTGTTGGTTGCATCATTTGCAGACATTTTCTACATTCTGATGGTTGTGTTTTCTTTTTCTTTTGTTTCATGGTTTCCTTTGCTGTGCAAAACTGTGTACATTTAATTAGGTACCATTTGTTTATTTTTGTTTTTGTTTCTATTACTTTGGACAACTGACCTGAGAAAACATTTGTATGATTTATCAGAATGCTTTGTCTATGATCTTTTTTAGGAGTTTTATGGTGTCATGTCTTAGGTTTAAGTCTTTAAGCCATTTTGAGTTTATTTTTGTGTGTGGGATGAGAGTGTGTTCTAATTTCATTGATTTATATGCAACTGTCCAAATTTCCCAGCACTACTTTCTTTTTTTTTTTTAATTTATTTTTTATTTTTTTGCATTATAGCTGGTTTACAGATTTCTGTCAGATTTTCCAACTGCACCACGTGGTGACCCAGTTACATGTACATATATGGATTCGTCACATGTGATTAGATATAGTTCCCTGTGCAATACAGTTGGATCTTCTTGCTTTTCCATCATTAAAGCACTAGTTATCCCCATTCCCTCCCACCCCTCCTCCACCCCTCCCCCGCCCCCTTGGCAACCACGAGTCTGTTCCCCAAGTTCGTGATTTTCTTTTCTGTTGAAATGTTCATTTGTGCAGTGTTTTAGACTCCAGTTATAAGAGATTTCATATGACATCTGTCTTTCTCCTTCTGACTTGCTTCACTCAGTATGAGGGTTTCTAATTCCATCCATGTTGCTGTGAATGACATTATTTTATCCTTTTTTATGGCTGAATAGTATTCCATTGTGTATATATACCACATCTTCCTAATCTGGTCATCTGTCGATGGACATTTGGATTGTTTCCATGTCTTGGCTATTGTGAATAGCCAGCACTACTTTCTAAAGAAACTGTCTTTTTCCCATTTTATATTCTTGCCTCCTTTATTGAAGATTAATTGACCATAGGTATCTGAGTTTATTTCTGGGCTCTTTATTCTGTTCCATTGATCCGTATGTCTGTTTTTGTACCAGTACCACTCTGCTTTCATTACTGTAGCTTTGTGGTATTGTCTGAAATCTGGGAGAGTTATGCCTCCTGTTTTTTTTTTTTTTCCTCAGAATTGTTTTGGCAATTTTGGGGTCTTTTATCGTTCCATGTAAATTTTCGGATTATTAGTTCTAGTTTTATGAAAAGTGTCATGGAAAATTTGATAGGGATTGCATTAAATATGTAGATTGTTTTGAGTAGTATGGCTATTTTGACAATATTAATTCTTCCATTTCAACAGCATAGGATGTCTTTCCATTTCTTTGAATCCAACTTTTTAATAAACATTTGAGATTGTTAATAAATGAAAGAGACATTTCCTCTCTATATCCTTCTGATTGTGAAACAACAAGAGTGTCTTTTAAATGTAGCTGAAAAAAATCTGTATTCTAATCCAGGTTTTTAACTAGAGCTCTTGGGTAGTTTAAACCATTCCACACATGGTTTCCATTGTGCATATTAAAAATAATTATACCTATCCTGGAGGATTCTTTTGAGGTTTAAATAAGATATCAAATATGGCATGGCTGGCACAGAGCTTAGTGCAAAGTAGACGTTCAAATATTAAAAATACTTTTAATTGTTTTTCCTTTGTCTGGGCTAAGAATAACCTTTATACTCTTTTTATGCTGCTGTAGCAAGTAAATTATATTGTTTGTAAAAATTCTTTACATTCTCTCTGTATCACACACAGTAAACAAGACTGTCTTTGAGAATTCCAAAGATACCAACAAATCTAATAAGTAAGACAAATAGTGGAAAAATTTAAACATTTATAGAATATAGTACTTTTGTCACAAAGTCAGCATAGAAGACCTAATAATGTACTCTAAATATTGGATGTTTTGAGTTTTCAGATGAAAGGCACTGCAGAAATAAGATATTATTACTACTAATTTTACTATGTCCTGCCAAACAAATTTTTTTTAAATTATAGAATCAAGACATGTAGGAGTTCCTGTCATGGCTTTGTGGTTAATGAAACCGGCTAGTATCCATGGGGATGCACGTTCAATCCCTGGCCTTGCTCATTGGGTTAAGGATCAGTGTTGCCATGAGCTGTGGTATAGGTCACAGATGAGGCTCGGATCCCTTGTTGCTGTGGCTTTGCTGTAGACTAGCAGCTACGGCTCCAATTCATCCCCTATCCTGGGAACCTCCATATTCGGTGAGTGTGGCCCTAAATACACAAAAGATAAAAAAAAAAGGCATGTAGCTCAGCCTTCCTATCACATTATCTCTTAGAATATGTACAAACTCTAAATTTGCCAGTCAGCTTGAATCATAATATACAAAATTATGGTCCCAACTACAAAAATACAGTATTTTATTTCCTAATTGGTGAACCTAGACTTAAATAATTTTAAGAGAAAATGATGAAAGTTGTTTGGAGAAATGAACATTGAAACAAAAGACTTGTCAACATATAATGAATAAAGCTAATTTGGTATTGCATTTCAAATATTGTTATTCTTGTTATTCTCTGAAAAAAAAAGAGTTGGGTTTATTTTTGCTATGAATTCAGGAATGAATTTCTATAGTATGTAGTTCTGTTTGGTGATTTTTTTTTTTTCCTGAGAGAGAGGCTACCTGGAACTATGGGTGATTTTTCTAAATCTATCCCTCTCTCACCTGATCATGTGCTTTTTCACTCATTACAAGTCTTATAGGATAAGCCCAGAGCAAAAGACTTTAACCTTAAAATGTTAGGGATATAAGAAACCAATGAAAATCTTTAACACTATTCAAAGACCATTATTTCCTTCAGGTGTAAATGGTGAGTAGTACACAAAAGAATGTGGTCACTCTTCTGGAATAGGTAGTGAGTCAAATGAAGTCATGTTTGATTTGGATTATGGGGTATTCAGAGTTATTGTAAAAACAAATGAATTTATCAAACATATTTATTTTATTTAGTATTTATTTTCTTAGATTTTTTTAAGAAATCTAAATAATTTTGAAATTTTAGAACGCATATTTCTTAGCGTAAAAGCAATGTATTCACTTACAAAAATTAGACAACAGAGAAAAAAGATATTTTGTGTTCTATGTTAAGTATTTTGTGTTCTATGTTAAGTATTTTGTGTTCTATGTTCTTTTGTATAAATGTTAATCTGTCCAAAAATTTCATCTTTTTCTCTCTATAAACATTATTTAATTCCTGTGAAGAAATTTAATATTTGATTTTTTATTTTTAGGATCATTTTGCATTATATTTAAAATCTGCTGACATAAGAAACAAAGAAAAATGAGATAATAATGTACAGATAAACAAAACCCCACCAATTCAGGTGTAATCATTATTTAATATGTTGAATGTATATCCTTTCAGAGTTTTCTCAGTCATTAAACCACTATCAGAAATAATGTCTTTTTTTTTTCTTTAATTTTTAGGGCCAGACTTGCGACACATGGAAGTTCCCAGGCTAGGGGCCGAATTGGAGAGCTACAGCTGCCAGCCTATACCACAGCCACAGCTATGCAGGATCCAAGCTGTGTCTGCAACCTACACCATAGCTCATGGGAGCGCCAGATCCCTGACCCACTGAGCAAGGCCAGGGATCGAACCGCATCCTCATGGATAGTAGTCAGATTCGTTTCCACAGCACCACAAAGAGAACTCCCACAAATAACAAGGCTCTTAAATTATGAGTCAAAATGCATTGGCTCAGGGAGCTCTCTTGTGGCGCAGTGGGTTAAGGATCTGTTATTGTCACTGCAGCAATTTGGGTCACTGCTGTGGCAAGGGTTTTATCCCTGGCCTGGGAACTTCCATGTGTTGCAGGCCTGACCAAAAAACGAAAGAAAAAAAGAAAAATATGCCTTGGCTCCATGCATCCTAAAAGTGTACATTGTTTCCTTCCTCCACTACTCCACATATTACTAAGGAATATAAAAACAGTTGCCTTTGAGAACCTCATAGTGAAGTGGAGGAGTCAGATAAGCAAAATAGCTGTTATCCTTCACAATATGCTGTAGGAGCCTAAGAAGTGACACCCACTGAGCCCAGAGTGATCTGGAATGCTTTACAGAGGAGGTGATGTTTGAGCTGAGCTTTGTATCAGGAGTAGAGGGTTTATCATTCAGGCAAGGCAGAGCAAGCCATTCTAGGCAAGGAGTCTGTGCAAAAACTAAGAAAAGATGTTTTAGGGAAGCATAGGAGGTCAGTAAGTGAAGGTCAAAAAAGTTTTGAAAGATAGACAGAGACCTGGCTATGCAAAGCCCGGAATGCCCAGATGAGTAGCTTGGGCTTTATCTGGTAGGTCGGGGGAATTGATTTAAGGAGTGTGTGTGTGTTACAAGAAATCTACAAATTGTCTCTGGGTAGTGCCTTAGATTTAGTCCCTAGAGATGTAGCCTGAGACTGGCATTCCTGGGAATTAGGGAATAATATTAAAATACTGCACACAGAGTTAATCCCATCCTGGGGCAAGGGACTAGCCTTTAGCTCCCAGTTTAGTCACTGGACATGGGTTTGAGAGGGTGGAGTGAGCAGAGCTTTCTTGGCTAGCATTGGACAAGAGCATGCCTGAGGAGAAGGGGGCATTCATTAGTCAGTATGCACCGCAGTTGGTGGATGGGTGGCAAAGAGTAAGCTGGAGCAAAGCACCAACTATATCTATTGCAGAAAGCTTTAATGTAACTGCACAAATGGACTCCTAATAAACATTTCTGGCCCTTCATCTGAGAGTTTGGGACTTTGATCTATGTATATCTGATTAGGAAAATCTTGGGGTCTTGACAATTAACCATTTTATATTGATAAAATGATTCTTTCTGGCTTAAGATAGTGTGCTCTTCTCTGTGATAGGTTATAAGAGAATTTTCTATCTATAGAGAGACACTAATAATTAGAAAAATCACATTTCAACATCTAAGAATGCTAAATAGCAGTAGAAGAATGGAGAATTCCGTGATGTAGTAGCACAAGGGCTCTCAAGGAAGTAAAGGCTAATTGATAAATGAATGGCTGTGACTGCAGTTAGACCAAAGTCACTTCTCTGACATCATCTCAGGATTCTCGAGGAATGGATTCTTGAGGAATGGCATCAGCTTCACCTGCATTAGCTTACCTGTAGTGCATATAGAATGTGGTCATGGAAGCAATGATGGCTGCCTCCTAATAGAAGATGCTCATCCACTCATTCATTCATTCGTTAAGCAAATATGTGACATTCTGTATTTCAGGTGACAGACATATTTCAATGAATTGCATAAAATCCCTGACTTTAGGGAGCTTACACTTTAGATGTGGTCTAAAAGTGTTAAAGAAATTATTCATGATATGTGCTAAAGAGATAAGGCACACTGTATTCAAGGTGGGAGTACTAAATGGGATTTTGTAATGGGGATAAAAATTAGACTCCACTCCAACTCCAAAAAGGACAAGTTAGGATGTATATCCAAGGAGTGGGTTTGGGGGTCTGTGAAGTAAACATTTCTAAGAGGAAACAAGAGGCAAGGGGGATTCTTGTTAGATCAACTCAACAGAATTCTTGGTTAAAGCAGGTCAAGGTGATAAAATATTGGGAGTGGGAGTTTTTGATAAATTAATTTAGCAGGAACAATCTGCTTCACTTGTATTCTCCAAGGACAGAGAAGGAAGTCCAAGTTTGGGCCTAGTTTAACAGAGAGCTCAAGGGAGTCTGATTAAACTTAGGTCAAGGAGGGAGTCTTTCTCAAGGGGAAGCATAGCAATTATATATTGATTATATATTGATATAAACATGGATGTCAGCTTGTGATAAGTTCTGTGGTGAAAAATATAAAACAGGATAATAACCTAAGTGTCCACTGATGGATGAATAGATAAAGAAGATGACATATAGATATACAATAGAATACTACTCTGCCATAAAAAAGGAAGCTTTGCCATTTGCAACAACATGGATGGATCTTGAGGGTTTTATGCTAAGTCAGACAGAAAAAGACAAATACTGTATGCCATCACTTATATGTGGAAACTAAAAACCACAAAACAAAATAAAATTCATAGATACAGAGAACAGGTTGGTGTTTACCAGAGGGGAGGTGGCTTAGGGTGGGCAAAATGGATGAAAATGGTCAATTTCATAGTGACGGATGGTAACTACACTTATTTTAGTGATCACTGTGTAGTATATACAGATGTCACATTGTAATATTATATGCCTGAAAACATATAGTGTTATACCAATTTTACCTCAATAAAAATAAACTTATTTAACAAATAAGTTAAATAGGATAAAGTAGATGGGGAGTGCCAGCATGTGGAGTGTTTATGGGTTTCTATTTTATTTAGAGTGATTAGAGAAGGGTTCACTTATAATGTGGCTTAAAGAACCCAAGAGAGCAAGTCATGCAGTGTTCAAGTAAGAGTGCAGTAGACAGAAGGAGCAGCTAAGCAGGGCCCTGAGGTTGAAGTACTCTTAGCATGTTTGAGAGACATCAAGTGTGCGAAAGTCAGAGTGACAGAAGATGAGATCAGAGAGGTGAGAGTGGGGTGGGGTGGGCTGTCACATGGGTCCCTTGAGGCTATTTTAGGGCTGTGGCCTTTTATACTGAATGAGATGGAAAGTCTTTGAAGCATCATGAGTAGAGAAGTGATATAACCTGGCTTATGAATATACCCAATTAACTGTCTTCAGGACTGGCTGCAGAATTTGCAGTGAAAATAAAACTCCATGGCTATTTGTTCAAAAATTACAAAAAATTTCCAGATGGTGACAGCAGAGCGTTGGCCTGAGTGTGGGCCCCTCTGTAACTGCACATGATGTTGGCCCTGGGTATGCAGGATATTGGTCTCGGGGAGTGAAGGGCCAAGTCAGTGAGACCTGTGAGGGAGCAGTGTAGTAACTCAGAGAAAGAGGGGTTGGTGGGTTAGCCTACAGATGTAGCAGCAGACATGGTGAGAAAGAGGCAAACACTGTTTTTGTTTGTTTGTTTTGTTTGATTTTTAAGGTAGAGCTGAAGGGTTTGCTAATGGATTGGTTAAAAATCACTGAAATAGGAAAGAGGAGAAGTAGGTTTGTGGGTGTAAACCTACAGGGGTTTATATTTGTACTTTGAGTTTCCTTAGACATTAAGTGAAGATCACATGTAGGTGGTTGGATATGAGTTTGGAATTGAGGGGAGAGATCCAGATGGCAGGCCCAAATTTGGAAGTCTTATCTGCATAAAGAGATCATGAGATCAGATCAGATCAGATAAGATAAAGGAGTGAATGTATAAAGGAGAAAGACAAGGATTGAGTTGACACTGTTTTTAGAGACTAGGGATATAAGGAGGAACAAAGGGGAACCAGAGCAGTGAATAAAGAGCATGATGATCCAAAGGCCAAGTGAGGAAAATGTGTCCAGAATACAGTGGTCATAGTGTCAAATGACCCAAATAATTTGAGGATTAACCATTGGATTTAGCTACAGGATTGTTGGTGTTTTTGGTAGGAGTATTCTGGTTGAGTGGTAGAGATGAAAACTTCTCTAGAGTGGGAACAATTTAGAATGAAGGGAGAGGAACTGAAGGATAGTAAACACAAACAACTCTCAAAGAGTTCTGAAGAAAAGGAAAACCTAGGAATGAATGGTGACTGGAGGGTCAAGCAATTGGTTCTGAGGTAGAAATAAAAGTATGTTATTATCTGTAGAGAATTATCCAGTATAAGGGGAACATTTGGGAGTTCCCATTGTGGCTCAGTGGTTAGTGAACCCGACTAGCACCTATGAGGACGTGGATTTGATCCCTGGTCTTGCTCAGTGGGTTAAGCATCTGGTGTTGCTGTGAGCTGTGGTGTAGGTCACAGACGCAGCTCGGATCCCGCATTGCTGTGGCACTGGCATAGGTCAGCGGCTACAGCTCCGATTCGACCCGTAGCCTGGGAACCTCCATATGCTGCAGGTGTGGCCCTGAAAAGACCAAAAAAAAAAAAAGGAAAATTTGAAGATGGAAGAAGAGAGGAAAATTGCTAGAGTGATATCCCTAAGAAGATGGATAACTAGATGTCCCTGAGTAGATGGGCTTCAGGGCACAAAAGGAGAGACTGGCTTTGGATAGAAGCACAGGCAGCTTATTGATATTAATGGGAGGCAAAGAAGGGATATGAGCCCAGATTCAAGAAGATGGGTAGATGTTGTGTTGGGACAGTATAAAAACTCTGACTAATTCTCTTTTTTTGGCAACATAGAAAGTAGATTTATCAACAGATATTGAAGATGAAAAACATGATGTTCTAGTTCAATCCAGTTACAATCAGAATGAACTCCTTCTCCCAAGCAAACAGCCATGCCAATCTGGCTAAATCTGAAGTTTCAAGAAAGAAGTTGCTATGGACTGAATTCCCTGTCCCCACCCCATCCCGTTCTGGGGATGTTGAAGTCCTAACACCCAGTGATGGTATTTGAAGAAAGGGCCTGTTGGAGATTTCGAATTAGATGAGGAAGTGAAGGTGGGACCCTCATGATAGGATTAGTGCCCTTAGAAGAAGATACACTAGAGAAGTTGTTCTCTAACTCATTCCACCATGTGAGGATACAAGGAAAAGTCAGCAGTCTGCAATTCAGTAAGAGAGCCTTCATCGGAACCTGGCCATGCTGTCACCCTGATCGTAGAGTTCCCAGCGTCCTGAACTGTGAGGAATAAGTTTCTGTTGTCTACACTACCCAGTCTATGGTATTTGCCATGTCACTCCAAGAAAACTAAGGCAGAGGTAAATGTATGAAACAGTTGTGTAGGAGAGGGCAACAGGAATGGATTAGAGAAATTAGAATTCCTAGTTAGCACTAATTGGAATTGATACATTTCAAGTGAGACCTGTCATCCTGAGAGTGTTTTTCACCACTTACCTTTCTCTGTGCAGCTGAAGCATCACAGATCATCTTTTACTGTCATAGTCACAGTCATCTTTTACTGCTCACACAGTAAGGTTTGGTGAGAGCAAGGCAACTAAGGAGCTAATACATATACAGCCACAGTGGAAGAACATAGGCAGGCAGGATAAACAAAATAAGAAGCCATGAAACACAGCCCCAAACTTGATAGCAGAGCAGCATCTATGATTGATCGCAAACCACAGATAGACTAGATCAGCTAACTTTAAGCCAAAGAGTTTCAGTTTTGGTGTGCCTTGAATCCCAGAAAATCATAGATAATGGATTCTTACTCATTTTTATCTCCTGTTTGGCATACTGTAGACTTAATCAGAAATATGTCTAGGGTCGAGTCAGCATCAGGGTACTGGGACTCTCTAACCATTAACATTGATCTAAGGGGGAGTCTTCATATGTGCAGTCAATCCTCGAATTCACAGATTTCATATTTGTGAATTCACTTTCTCACTAGAATTTATGATCCCAAAATTAATACTTGTGGTGTTTTCGTAGTCATTTGTACACATGCACAGAATGGTGAAAAATTTGAGTCCTCTGACATGCACATTCCCAGCTGAAGGCAAACCAGGTGACACTCTGCCTTCTTGTTTTGGGTCTTATACTGCAAATAAATTTCCTTTCCTTGGTCTATTTAGGTATGTCTTTGCATTGTTGTACCTCTTTTCAATGATTTTACTATTTAATATGGCCCACAAGCATAGTAGTGTTCCTAAGAACAGAAATCTGGGATGTGCCTTGTAGGGAAAATATGTGTGATACATAAACTTTGTTTAAGTGTGAGTTATAGCACTGTTAGCCAAGAATTCAATGATAATGAATCAACAATATACATAAAATATGGTGTCTTTAAACAGAAACACACATAAAACAAGGTTAAGTATTGACCAGTCGGTGAAAATGTTATGACCAGTCTTACAGGGACTTAACCTTTTACTTTTTCCTAGGAGCAGTGGTTCAGTATTTGCTAATTCAGTGTTCATTTATGACTTTATAACACTGATTCTCATTGTTCCCATGAACAATGAGAATCAGTTGTATCTACTAAGTCATTCAGTTATTCACATTAAAATTTGCAGAAACACTGATCCTATTTTCCCTATGGGACTCACTCCATTACCTTCTCCCTGTCCTTTGGCGTCATGGGTTTCCTGTGTGCTCTATCCTATAGGTGTCTTCTGCCTCAGTGGGTTTCTTCCTTCTCTCATAAACATTGAACATTTGCACTGCCATCTTGCACTGGAATTCCCATTGGGGTTTTATGACTACACTCCCCCATCAATGACCTGTTTAAAAGAAGCCAAGAGTGTTTTCTCTCTTCTGCATTCTTGCCCTTGGGATTTACTTTGCTGTCCCACCCCCTAGCCCCTGCCCTGTGCCTTGTAGAATCCCATTGCCTTCATTAGTGGCTTTGGAATGTGTCAGCTTGGCTAGGATGACGAACAGTCTCCACAATTGCCTATCTGGTGTGTTTCTGGTTAGGATGGACTAAAGAGAGTTGAAGGCCTGTGATTTTGTAGCTTGTATACACCTTGTCCCAGTTATTCATTCAAACACTAATCTCGGTTCTGCTGTGAAGGGCTTGTGCAGATGTGATTAAAACCTTTAATCAATTGACTTTGCATTAATCAAAATGAAGATTATCCTAGGTATACCTAACTTAATCAGTTGGAAGGCCTTCAAACGAGGGTTTAGGTCTTCCCTGAGGGAGGGACCAGGAATGGCTCTGAGTCTGTATTTGTTCGTCCTTTCCCCTGGATCTTCTTTCCTGGTTTTTACCCCTGGACAACAAGCTTCACACTGTTTCCATGAGCTCTAACCCTGCTTGGGATCTTCCATTTCTGCATATCTGCTCTACTGACCTCACACTTTCTCAGCCCCCATAATCGCCTAGATCAATTCCATGCTAAAAAACAAAACAACCCGTCATAATATATATGCATATATCTGCTCCTGGTTTTACTCCTCTGGTTGACCCTGATTGATATACTTCCCATGTTGTAGATTGCCCCTCCCTGTCATCTTCTCTTCCTCTGTAAATATTTCATGTTTTTCATACAATCTAGGATAAATATTCAAATACTGGCTCTTTCATTTTCTAGATGTATGAGTTAGGGAAGTTACTTGAACTTCCTGAGTGTCAATTCCTTAATCTATAAAATGAGAATGTTACTAGTATATACTTTTTCTGAGGATTAAATTAATGTGTATAAAGCACTTAAAATAATACCTAGCATATTGAAAACAATCAATAAATATAATTGTTGTAATTATTATTATTTAGAGAATTTTATTTATTCCTTTCACTATGGAGAACATAAAGGAATAACCATTATAGGTTATTACAAGATATTGAACATAGTTCTCTGTGCTATACAATAAATCCTTATTGTTTATCAATTTCATATATAGTAGTGTATATCTGTTAATCCCATACCCCTATTTATCCCTCCCCAGCCTTTCCTCTTTGGTAATCATAGGTTTGTTTTCAATGTCTGAGTCTCTTTCTGTCTTGTAAATAAGTTCACTTGCATTACTTTTTTAGATTCCATATATAAATGATATCATACAATATTTATGTTTCTCAGTCTGGCTTTCTTCACTTCATATGATAATCTCTACGTCCATCCAAGTTGCTGCAAATGTTAGTATTTCACTTTTTTTTTTTTTTGGCTTTTTACAGCTGCATTTGTGGCATATGGACATCTGCAAGTACCCAGGCTAGGTGTCAAAACAGAACAGCAGCTGCTAGCCTATACCATAGCCACAGCAACACAGAATCCAAGCCATGTCTGCAATCTGTATGCTACAGCTCAGAGCAACACCAGATCCTTAACCCACTGAGAAAGGCCAGGGATCAAACCTGCATCCTCATGGATACTAGTTGGGTTCTTAACGGGCTGAGCCACAACTAGAGATCCAATATTTCACTCTTATTATAGCTCAGTTATATTCCACCATAAATATATATACCACATGTTCTTTATCCATTCCTCTGTTAATGGACACTTAGGTTACTTCTATGTCTTGACTCTTGTAAATAGTGCTGCTATGAACATTGGGGTGCATGTATCTTTTTGAGTTAATTTTCATCTTTTCCAGATATATGCCCACAAGTGGAATTGCTGGATTATATGGTGATTCAATTTTTAGTTCTTTAGGGAAACTCCATACTATTTTCCATAGTGGCTATACCAATTTACATTCCCACCAACAGTCTAGAAGGGTTCCTTTTTCTCCACATCTTCTCTACCATTTCTT
>PVHT021183695.1:3688628-3725822 GCA_004024745.2 Catagonus wagneri
CTCTACCATTTCTTATTTGTAGACTTTTTGATGATGGCTGTTCTGACCAGTGTGAGGTGAAACGTCATTATAGTTTTGATTTATATTCACAGTTCTTTCTCTTTAGGATTTTATAATATACATACATGGAAGATTTATTTCCTGAACCAAAAAATTAAAGGAAAAAGATGTAATATAGTGGATTGTATTTATAGGGACTGAGAAGAGAAGACATACATGGAGACTTATTTCCTGAACCAAAAAATTAAAGGAAAAAGAGGTAATATAGTGGATTGTATTTATAGGGACTGTGGATATAATGTGAGATATGCAGTCCTCTAGGAGAGGGCAGATATTCAAGCTTTCTGCTCTTCTCTTATACCTCTTTTTAAAAATTTTCTATCAGGTAGAGACGTTATTAATCTGGATAGTTAGATTCAAGGACACAGGTCATGGTTGTTGCTAAACTGTGGTCCCCGTGCATTACCAGGTTCCATGCACATGCTTGTATTCTCCCTATTCTGCCCCTGCTTCGGAATTTGTAAGTGGACTCTTAGCATGAGCCCTGCTTACAACCAATGTGTGGACTGGTGACTCCTACATGACAAAAATCTGTTTACCTGAGCTCTTTTTTCTTTTGAATACACTTTGTAAATGTCACTTTTTCATTCAGTCTCTGTTCCATGAGGCTTACAAGAACATGGTTATATCATGAGATTTGGGTTTGGAAGTTCAGGCTACAAGGAAGTATGCCCAAGTAGCCCAAGCTTTCTATCATGGGGCTTTAGGAACAGGTCCTACTAACCTACTGAAAAATGGGAGCTTTGCTTTGTTTGGCTCTGTGATTTGCTCTATACATCCTTTAGGCCTTCACAGGGAGAAAGGAGATATTGATCAAATCTTTCTGCCCTCCAAACCTTGAAGATATATATATAAGATAAAAGCTACCATGTAGTGTGTCATCATCAGTTGTACGTTTTGGCCCTATTTTAGAAAAATTCAAGTATGCTGAGATATATAGATTTTTTATACAAATTATAGTACAAAATGGCCTCCTTCCCCCACATTCCAACCAAAATCTCCAGATTCATTACTCCAAAGTCACGCATTCCAGTCTCCAAGGAAATAACTTGAGAGAGAGAGAAAGAATGTGTTTGCTTTGGGGTCTAGGGGTATGCACTACAAAACTTCTGGGGTCAGGGAAAGCTTCCTGAGCCCACAGTGACATAAGCACGTGCAAAATCAATGCCAAATTACTCAACAAATAACATTTCCAGAGGAAAATAGCAGACAAGGGATGATCCCTTTGGGTGACGTGAACAGAGAAAGTTTTTAATGGAGGTGAAATTTGAACTGGGTTTTTAAAATGTGAGGAGTTGCTGTTGTGGCTCAGCAGGTTAAGAACCTGTCTAGTGTCCATGAGGATGCTGGTTTGATCCCTGATCTCACTCAGTGGGTTAAGGATCCAGCATTGTCTCAAGCTGCAGTGTAGGCTGTGGATGTGGCTTGGATCTGGTGTTACTGTGGCTTTGGAATAGGCTACAGCTGCAGCTATGATTCAGCCCCTAGCCTGGGAACTTCCATGTGTCACAGGTATGGCCCTAAAAAGAAAAAAGGAAAAAAAAAGAATATGAAGAACTTTGATTGATGAAGAGAAGAGGGAGAGAATTTTAGCCAAAGGTGATCTATAACTTAAATCACTATTTGCCTTAGTTTGTGTATCTTCTAAAACCAAAGCCAGAGGCATCCATTTATTTGAAAGATGATTCCAGGAAGCACAAGTGAGCAAGTCCGTGAAAGTGAGACGGGATAATGAGTAGAACCAATAAGAAATACATTAATGAGCCTATTACCACCATAGTCAAATGGAGCCCAGTCCATTGGGGATTCTCTGAGAAAACATGTGGTACGCACTTCAGATTTGTTCCACCAGAGGCCAGGGAAGTGGAGGCATTTATCAACAGATTTCACACTCCTCATTATTATTATTATTATTTTTTTTTTGTCTTTTTGCCTTTTATGTAGAGCCGCACCTGTGGCATATGGAGGTTCCCAGGCTAGGGGTCTAACAGGAGCTGTAGCTGCTGGCCTTTGCCACAGCCACAGCAACGCGGGATCCGAGCCGCATCTGCAACCTTCACCACAGCTCATGGCAACGCCGGATCCTTAACCCACTGAGCAAGGCCAGGGATCGAACCCGCAACCTCATGGTTCTTAGTCAGATTCGTTAACCACTGAGCCACGAAGGGAACTCCCTCACACTCCTCATTATTGTATGTCTAATATTGTAGTTTGTACCTGCTTGTGGCTCAGCCAGCTCTTGAGGTGCCAGAGAAAGCCCTCAGAAAGAGGGCTTCGGAATGCAGAAAACTGTACTGATTCCTCTTTCACCTCACTAAAGCAGTTTCTTCCTCAGTCTTCCATAGTTCAGTAAATGGCCCCACAGTCTATACAACTGGAAAAGCTGGAACCCAGAGTCATTTACTCAGGTATAACATTTATTGAGCACTTACCCTGTGCCTGGTACTCATCCAGCTGCTGAGTGATGGCAAGTCCTATATGCTGTACTCCAGAAACATCCCAAAGCAGTCTTCTATATCTGTAATTTGGAGCTTGGTGGTCATTTAAAATTTGTTGCCAAACTGAGTCAAACTGCTGAATCTTTACATTCCTTCATTGTACTGCTACCACAATCTGTTCCCATGCCTTTCCCCCATCCTTTTTTGTTCCTGATCTTCCAATTTTGTTCTTTCCAGACACCTGTCCAGCCAATTAAATAATTAACTCCTGCACACAAGCCTGTGTATATTCCTAGCTTAGGCCACTTCTCTTTCTACACTCTTAAGTAGATGATTGCCGTGGTTAATTTTATGTGTCTCCTTAACTGGGCTAAGGGATAACCAGATCTCTGGTAAAAGAACAGTTTCTCAGTTTGTCTGTGAGGGTGTGTATGGAAAAGATGAACATTTGAATCTGTATATTGAGTAAAGGAGGTCACCCTCGCCAATTTGGGAAAGCACTATCAAATCCATTCGGGCCTGAGTAAAACATAAAAGTGGAGGAAGAACCAACTTGCTCTATTACAGCTATGATATTCATCTCCCATGACCCTTAAACTTTTTACTCTTGGTTCTTGGACTTTTGGATTCAGACTGGAACTTTCACCATCACAGTATTTTTTCCCACCCCACAAATTCTCAGGCTTTAGGCTTTGAACTGAATTATGCTACTGGCTTTTCTGGTTCTTCAGTTTACAAATGGCAGATTGTGGGACTTCTCAGCTCCATAACCATGTGAGCCAATTCCTATAATAATAAATATCACCTCCTATATATCTTATTGGTTCTGCTTCTCCAGTGTACAGTGGTGAAACGTGCTCTCTAAAGCTATGACCAATGGGAAGATTTTTTTCTTTGTTTTCTGTCTTTCAGGGTTTTGTGAATTGAATTGAGTTGTATCTCCCAAATGGTATATTGAAGTCCTAACCCCTGGTACCGGTGAATATGACCTTATTTTGAAATAGAGTCTTTGCAGATATATTCATTTAAGATGAGCTCATGTTGGACTAGGGTAGACCCCAATTCCAGTGACAAGTGTTCTTTTCAGGAGAGGAGAGATTTGCAGCAGACAGACATGCAGGGAAGAAAGCCGTGTGAAAACACAGGCAGAGATTGGAGTTATGATGCTGCAAGTCATGGAATGCCAAGAATTGACAGCAAGCACCAGAAGCCAGCAGATGCAAGGAAGGACTCTTTGCTAGAGACTTAAGAGGGAGGATGGTGGCCATGAGCACACCTTGATTTCAGACTTCCAGCTTCTAGAACTGTGAGAGAATATATTTCTGTTGTTTTAAGCCACCCAGTTTATGGTACTTTGTTATGGCAATCCTAGAAAACTAATATACGGTTTACTCCTGAGTGGTACTGTAATATAGTTGTAGACCATTTTCAGCTTGTATCCACCCATCAATCAATAACTCAGCTTTTTTCTCCTATAGTGTCGATCATAAAGGACCCCCATACCCACAATGTGACATAGGTGGGAGATGAGAAAGCTGTCATTACAATAGTAATAAATGACATGGAGTTCTGGACCAGCTATTGGTATAGCGCCCTCAGATCCTGCTTGTAAATGATCAGAACTGATTCCACTTTAATCTTACAATTGATTGCAGCTGGGCTGCCTGAACATACGACTTGATGAGTCTGACAGAATTCAGCTTAGGATGGGCATCTCTCACCATACGTTCACTTGATATCATATAGTCAGATGTCTTTTCACTACCGGGGCTCAATAGTGTACCAGAAACTGTTTATCAAATGGTCTTGCATGCTTGCTGTTGATAGCGTGGCCTTGCTCCAGACCTGAGTGTGTCTATGTTGTGATTTTTGTATTGTGGCTTCTTTAAATTCTACCCGTTGTCTTATCCCATCACAAATACATTTAGCAACCTAGGGCCTGCCTATGGCCCAAACAGCAAGTCTGATTGAATTGCAGTATGGCACTTACCTACTGTAGACTCCACTGAAAGCTAGAAGCTTTCCTTGTAGCCCAGTAATTAAGTTGGAGGACTCTCCTCAGGTATGGAATATGCTGCCTCAGAACTCAAACGCCTAGCAAGCTTTATGCTTCTTCTTCTTCTTTTTTTTTTTTTGGCCAGAAAGAGCAAGATTCAGTAATTTTGTTCTTTACTTCTAAATGGATGTTCTTTTATGCCTCAGACCACTTGCCTCTTGAAATCGTCACTGATGTGGAAGGTTCACTGTTATAAACATTTGTGATACCATTGCAGGGTTCTTCTTCATAGGGACCAAGTCCATCTTTCAATCAATGTGTTTTAGGCCTAAGAATTTCCTCAGGTTTGGAAACTAGGTGAAGTTTTAAATTTTCATTGGGATGATATTTTTTTTTTTTGGTCTTTTTCAGGGCCACACCTGTGGCATGTGGAGGTTCCCAGGCTAGGGGTCTAATCTGAGCTGTAGCCATCAGCCTACACCACAGCTATAACAATGAGGGATCCAAGCCACGTCTGCAGCCTCCACCACAGCTCACGGCAATACCAGACCATTAACCCACTGAGTGAGGCCAAGGATCGAACCCACAACCTCATTGTCCCTAGTCGGATTCGTTAACCACTGAGCCATGATGGGAACTCCTTCATTGGGATGATTGACCCATCCTTCTATTCCTACATTCTTGGTTAATTTTGATTACATATATTTAACCATGTTTTTCTTGATTGCCTGCTTATACATGTGGATAAAATATTTTATAGGCCATCTTCATAGAACCCTACAAGTTTGGTTGCACTGGCTGCACTTCTAACCTTGCTGTTCATTATGGCGGTTAATCCCCCCTTGCCTTTGTCAGTAAGCTGCTACCATCTGGCCCCTACTATTTCATAGTCGTCATCTTCATTGGCGCTAGGGGACTTGGTTCTATAATAACCTCTCCTGCTGTTACTCATAGCCCAACAAGAGTAGCCACGACTTAGCTTTTCAGTGATGCTGGTGCCCTTCTCACCAGCACATTTCTTATTTCTTTAGTAAATGGAATGCTCTCAGGGTCGTCCCATAGAATAGAGTAGGCTTATAGGTGGTTTGGTCTTGAAAAGTATGGCCATTCTTATATACTCCTTCTCTGAACCTTTCTTCCTCCACTATCTGTTCCAGCAAATCTAGCATGTATACTTCATGTAGTGTGGGCCAAAACTTCTTTCCAGCTGCCAGAGCCATTTTAGCAGATATTGGTAACATCTCCTATAGTCTTTGCTAGGGTGTTAAATTCAATATTATAAAAGAGTACTGTCCTGTTAATAAACTCTCTCTTTTCCACCTTTACATATATAAATGTAGGGTTTTTTTTTTTTTTAATCTTTTTGGAGTTGCACCTGTGGCATGTGAATATTCCCAGTATAAGGTAAAATTGGAGCTGCAGCTACTGGCCTGTGCCACATGAGATCTGAGCCACATCTCTGACCTATTCCTCAGCTTGCAGCAATGCTGGATTCTTAATCTACTAAACGGGCCAGGGATCAAACACACATCCTCACAGCTACTAGTCTGGTTCTTAACCCACTGAGCCACAACAGGAACTCCCTCCACCTTTGTATTTTACATCCCTTAATCCAGCAACCTCATTTTCCTGTACCATATGTGTTCTCCTGGCTCCTGCCAGTTCATATTGGGTTGCCCTCCACTCTTTCAGTGTATAGTCCCTTTCCCTCTCTTAGCAGGTACAACAATTCTTCATGTGGGAGTTATGCTGAGATTGACTCTAACTAGGGTTTTGTGGCTAGGAGGTAGGTAAGGATAGAGCCTGAGAGATAATGTGTTGTGTTTTGAGAATATATCGCTGCATCATTTGCAAACAAGGGGGCAGAGTTGAAACACTTACTGCCCCTAGGTTTCATCTAGATTTGGGTGTCAAGGTTCTAAAGTATATTGACCCAGATGTCCCCACTAGTCCTAGGGTCCTACTTCTTCTTCTTCTTTTTTTTTTAATTTCCCTTCCTTCCTTCCTCCCTTCCTTGCCATGCCCATGGCCGGTATAAGTTCCTGGGACAGGGATCAAACCCAAGCCACAACAGTGACCTGAGCCTGCTGTAGTGACAATACCAGATCCTTAACCCACTGTGCCACAAGAGAACTACCCCTATATTTTTTAAATTAAAGCCTTCTCTTTGGTGTAGAAGAGTTGCTGGTGTTAGAGTTCATCCATCTCTGAAGCTTCCTTACCCTCATAATGTTATTAGATTGACTTTAACTTTTTTGTACCTTTTAGCAGGTAATTTAGATCAAAGATTGCTCTTAGAGTCTACTTCCCAGGACCATTTCTGATACCCGTCATTTTAGGTTGAGTTTCCTGGAAACATATTTGAGATGAAGATTTGTGTGGGGAGTTCCATCAAGAACAACACCTTTAAGGAAGTACAAGAAGCAGAATTTGATAGAGACAGAAATTCCACTGTGATGAAATCATAACAGAAGTTTCAGATGATCCTTCAGAGATCTCTGGAGCTAAGACAGCTCTTTAGAGTTGTCTACAGATTGATGCAGGGGGAACAAGAGACACTTAGTGTAGGCTGTCCTAGGTAGTGATTTTAACCTTGGGTCAGGTGGGTCCCTTCGATAGAGGGCGATTCCAGGGAAGGGATGTGGCTATGATATAGCAGCAGCTAACACTTCCTGCAGCTCACAGATAAGCACCTTGGTCCTGATAAGAGCACCCAAACAGCATACTTTAGTACTTATTTTTATTTTTATTTATTTATTTATTTTTGTCTTTTTGTCTTTATAGGGCCACACCCACCATACATGGAGGTTCCCAGGCTAGGGGTCCAATTGGAGTTGTAGCTGCCAGCTTACACCAGAGTCACAGCAATGCCGGATCCTTAACCCACTGAGCGAGGCCAGAGAATGATCCTGTGTCCTCATGGATGCTAGTCAGGAACTGCTGAGCCACAATGGGAACTCCGAGCACTTATTTTTAATACATAGCACATATCTGCATTTATCTGTTTGAGACCAAATATAAACTTCAAGAGAACATAGACCTTGTCTGTCTCATACGTTGCTATATACCCAGAATTTAGAACAATCTGACTTAGTATTTACTAAATAAGTACTTGTTGACAAAATGATTGAACTAAATGTGTAATTAAAGTGTATTTATAGGTGCCACATTTTGTAAACTGACAGTCACTTGGCATGTTACAGGGAATACAAATAAGTGAAAATGTAAATAGGAAAGCATCCCAAAGTACATCTGTAGTCTCACATTCCAGGACATTCTAATATGAGGTTTTTAGTACCTGAAATTGAAACCATTTTCAGTGCATTAAATTAATGGATTAAGGCATGGGCAGTATACTTGATTTTAGCCCAACCTTTTACTCCGATGTGGATCCTTAGTGAATTCATTTGGTTGTAACTGGTGTTACAGAGAACTAAAAGGGATTATAATTGGATTGCTCTTACAGTTGGATTTACTCACAAAGGCAAATTTGGTTTGCACCTAGATCTCATTAATACTCACTTTCAACTGCCTTCCAACAGGTGTCTGCTTTTGGCTTTAAACTTGATTTTTCAAACATTTTTGTGATGCCATAAACTTATAAATCTTCTAATTTTTTTCTAACTATATTCTATTAAATTTCAGCACTCTCATATGGAGTGAAAAAAAATAGTCTGAAATATCATTTTGTCTACTCTAAATATTTCTAATGCAAAATGTCACAAAAACTCAACATTAATAAAACATTTACTTTTACCCATTTTAACAACTACCATGATTTTAGATTTACAATTGAAAACAAATGACCAACTAATTATGAAGAGCAAATATCAAGAATAACAGCAATGAGGAGTTCTGTGGATCTATTGCCCAACAAACCAAGCATAACTGGTAGTAATGTTTAAAACAATTTTAAATCTTTGGAACTTGTAATAAGGGCATGCAGCAAATGAAGAAATATTTATTAAAGAAAATCTACTAAAACTTGGTAAAAAGGAAGACTCTGTGGAACTTGATCCATGACCCTTTCCCTCATTCCTACCCTTAGCACAGCTAGAATAGTAGATTGAAATTCTACTGTAAGTGGGTGTGGCCAAGAAAATGGGACTCTCTCTTTCCTAAACTCCCAGTCAAGGAATACCATATCTCACACAGAAGGATGGGCTGCCAGGATTTCTCATACCCTCCCACTCTGAGCTGCAGAGGCTAAATTCCTGGTGCCATTCCTTCCCTCAGCCTCCACTCACAGGGAAGAGCTCCATCCAGGCACTGCAGACTGACTCCAGAGGTTCTGATCACTTTTACTCCAGCTCACTGCTGAGGTAGAAATTCCATGCCAAGAGAAGCAAACTGAGAAGACCAGTAGCTACCACTCCTGTTTAGTATTCAGAGTATTGACTCAGATTTTTTTTTTCCGTGGGGGGGTAGGTAATCCATAAGAACAGAAACCTACGAAAATTTCTCCAAAGGGGCTGTTTTTATTTGAAACAGAGTGTGGGGAATTTCAAGCCTCAAAAATGGAGTGGAGATTTTGGTGGTAAGCAATGAAGAGGAGGTTGGTACTCTAAGAAACCTAAATCAGAAGCCATCTGGTTTACCAGAGAGAACCAGCAAAACAGACAATTAAGAAGAGCCTTCCTGTAGCCAGAAGAAACCTCAAAAATTATCCTCCAAAAATAATCCTGAAAAAGGACCCCAGTTCAATTTAGATCAGACTGTAGAACAATTTTATGACCCAGGGCATTGTCAAAAAAACGGTAGAGCTGTCAGTTAGCAATTAGTGAAGCCTAAGACTTCCTTCCATGTGATGCCAAGGAGGGATACAGTTTAACAGGGAAATCAGAGAAAGAGACAGTCAAAGACAGCTCTGCTAAAACCACTGTCATTCCAGGGTAACTGTGTGCATGCCCAGAGTTGTTCCTCTGAGAAGCAACATCAGAGGTTTCACACTGTAGACTTTACTAAAATTATTTATCCAAGTCATTAAACAAATAAACAACGATTACAAAAACACAAGTTCCAGAGATGGGAGGGGAATCAGTATCCAGTACTGCTAAAATATATTCCTTAAAATGTCCAGTTTCAAGAAAAAATTATGAGACATGCAAACAAACAGGAAGGTGCAGCCCACACAAGGAAAGAAAAAGCAGGCAATAGAAACTGCCTGTGACCCAAGACAGTAATTTGAATCCACATGAAACAGAGCGCTGGTAAAGGTAATTACATAATTTTAAAAGACAATATGAATGTATAATTCTTTTCCTATCTTAACTGATCTAAAACAATTATATGTACATAATTGTGTTGTTGAACCTATACCACATAGAAATGCAGTATATTTGCCAATAATGGTACAGAGAAGGTGGGTGGGAGCAAAGCTGTGTAGAGTAAAGAAGAGACACCAGATGGTAACTTGGATCCACAGGAACAAGTAAAGAGAACCAGAAATGGTGAATAAGGACAACATAGCAAATTCTATAAATATGTACTTTTCTTAGCTTCTTTAATAGACATAAAATGAGTAATTAAATATTAATTTATATAATGCAATAATTATAACAATGTGTATTGTTGGATTCAAAACACATATATGCAATACAATAATAGCACAAAAATTGGGGACGAGAGAATGGATATGTATATGAATAACATTCCTATATCACTATAACTAAGTTAGTGTAAATCTGAAGTCATTTCTGATGACATTAAGAGGTATATGATAAGCCCTAGAGCAACCATTATGAAATTACATTTTAAAGAGTGAAAAAGATAATTAAAAGCAGCCATGTGAAGATGGAGGCAGAGACTGGAATGGTAAAGCTACATGCCACAGAATGCCAAGAATTGTCAGCAACTATAGAAGCTGGGAAGAGGGAAGGATAATTTCTTCCTCAGAGGCTTCAGAGAAAGTGTGGCTCTGCCAACACCTTGATTTTGGTCTTCTAGCCTCTCAAAATACAAGACAATAGGTTTCTGTTGTTTTAAGTCAATCGATTTGTGAATATTCACGATAGCAGCCCTAGGAAGCTAATGTAGAAATCCAGAACTGCTGTTGAATGTTTCTGGAAACAGGTGTTGGGATTTAGTTTTTCTTAAAATTTAGAAAGGAATGTCCCAGAAGAACCTAATGCATTGTTATAGATTGAGTTATGTGCCTCATATGTTTGACCTCTAACCCTTAATACCTCAGAATGTGACCTTACTTGGAAACAGGGTCATTGCAGATGTGATTAGTTATATTAAGATGAGCTTAAATGGGACTAGGGTGGGCCTAGTCCAATCCCATATGACTGATATCCTTAAACAAGGAGAAGCATGGACACAGACCTGCACACAGGGAGATCACCAACTGAAGACTGGAGTTATCCTGACATGGGCAAAGTGGAAACTAGAGAAGAAACCTGGAACTGATCCTTTCCTAGAGCCTTTGGAGGGAATGTGACAGCCTCCAGAACTGTAAAACAATCATGTCTGTTATTTGAGCCACTCAATTTGTGAGCATTTTGTTATGGCATCCCTCACACACTCATCCATAGCTCTTTCTCCAAGTCATAACAACTGTTAATTTTTTGGTTTCCTCCTTTCAGTTTCATTACGTATAAATCTGTAGTCCGCATTTACTTATGCACACACATAAACATATAAGCTCCATCCAAATATCAGAGGCAGGTTCCTCTTAATAAAATTGTCCAAAACTTGGAAATCAAGGCAGAAAGATTACTGGATGGCCTTATGGACTCATGCCAGAGACTCTAACAAGCTGGTCTAAGTCATCTGCCACTTGAAAGGAAGGTAATTTTGGCTTACTATTTACTATTGATTAAGGTCTAGTCTCTATTAAGTTACATGTTAGCTTGGAGGAGATTAATTAGGTGCAAATTATTTTTTTTCTGGTAGAGATTCAAATGATTTTTGTCCTGCAGAAAAGATAACCCACCCAAAGGTTATCATTTTATTGCCCTGTGTCTAAATTAGCAATCTTATTTCAGCTTACTTTCTTTCTGTAACTCCCTTTCAGTCTCTTTATCCTCACTTAAAACAGGTTTACTATCCTGCTAATTCTCTCACTAATGAGCTCAAAAAAATCATTGACATTTGTGCACTATATATTTGTATGAGTCATGATTTTAATTTTTTGAAAATTATACTTTGAGATGCCTTAGAGGAGTAGTTTCCAAACTTTCAGAATTCATGAAGAAAAATTATTAAAATAAAAATGAAATTGGCTAAGATAGAGTTACCAATTTTAATTTTCCGAGTAATGTCAATTTTAAAATTACATAGAAAACCATAATCCATTAATACTACTATTTCATAAAAGGCAGTCAGGGCTTTTTAACACCAAAAGAATAGACTAAAATGTAGTATAAACTATGTAGCATTATGAAAATTTGCCCCATTCTACTTATTTTTCTCATTGCACAGTATATTGGTGAAAACAAGCATAATTTAGGAAGCACTACCTATAGATGACTGGTTTTTTCCCTACCGTGCAGTTTCTTTAATCCACTCATTTAAAGTCTTTAAGCACTTTCTATGTCCTAAGAAGAGCTGGCTATGTGGCAAAAGAGCACCAGTTATGTGCAAGGAGACATCATCTATATCCAAACAAGATTTCTGACACTGGGAGACTATATTCTAGTGGGGAAGGATGCATTGAATAATCCCCCATAAATATATAATTAAAATTGTGCTAAATATTATAAGGAAAAAGCATTAAGTTGGTGGTATGCACTGAGCTGCTTCTCAAGTCATTTCTCAGTGAAAACCACTGCCTTGATTGAAGGGCTGAGAAAATTATTCCCAGAGTTGCTTCGCAACAAAAGAAAGCTACTTTCCTGTCCTTAAAAGGTAATTATGTGACTGTGCTTGATGGTAGCAGATTGCCAACAACAATAGATTTTGATTTGCATAGCCACCTGGACTTAAGCACCCCCAGAAAGAGCAGAGACCTCCCACCTGTCCCTTTCCTCCTTCAACCCTAGAAGAAAGGAGCTGGGCACTGAATGGTCCCTTCTTGTTTAATAAACAACTTAAAATGAGGTCACTTCATAGTTAGTCTTTTTAAGAGCACACAAGTGTTTTGTTGCAGTTGATAATAACATTATATAGTTAATTAGCCCTAATTAGCTCAGCAGCTCTACAGACTCAGACCCTGAGGCCGTGAAACAGTCCTACAAGGAAGGAAGAGCAAGGACATTATCATGTACAAATATCCCTTCTTACAAACTTTATGGAGATAAATTTTGACTTGATAGAAAAAGTGAGGGCAATTTGGGCTTCAGCAGAATTTGTACATACTTGAGTGAGGAACCACTATCAGACTAAACACTTCATGCTCTCCCATCCAATGTCACGGTTAGTCAATGGGAAAGACAAGAAACCAAAACTCAAAAATTTAGGATTGAGATTGGATTAAGATGGCAGAATAGAAGGACTGGAGCTCAACTTCTCTCCCAAAAAAAAACAACAAAACTACAACCAAATGCCGAGCAGCTTTCAACCAAATGGACTGTAAACTTCCAAAAAAGATATTCTACTCCAGAAGACAAAGAGGAGACCACATCAAGAGGTAGGAGGGGCGATTACGCCATAGAAGCAACCCCATACCTCCTGGGTGGGAAGCCCCACAGACTGGAAAGTAACTGCATCATAGAGACTCAGCTACAGGACCAAGAGTTCTGAGCCCCACGTCAAAACCCCATGCCTGGGGATCGGGCACAGGGAGAAAGAGCCCCTGGAGCATCTGGCATTGAAAGCCGGCAGGGCTTGTGTGCAGGAGCTCCACAGGACTGGGGGAAACAGAGACCCCATTCTTGAAAGGCACACACAGACTTTCACATGCACTGGGTCCCAGGGCAAAGCAGTCTCCATAGGAATCTGGGTGGAACCTGACTGCAATACTTGGAGGATCTCCTAGGAAAACAGGGGTGACTGTGGCTTGTTGTGGGGGAAGGGCATTGGAGGCAAAGCTCTCGGGAACATTCATCAGCCTGCATTTCTCTGGAGGGGGCCATTTCTGGGAAAATCTGGTCCCTCCCATCAGCACTGAGAGCCCCAGGCCAAACAATAATCCAGGTGGGATCACAGCCCCGCCCATCAGGAAACAGGCTGCCTAAAGACCCCTCAGGTACATAGCCAGCCTCTAATCTCATCCAGAGACAAAGCCCCACCCACCAGAGGGATAAGAACCAACCTCACCTACCAGTGGGCAGGCATCAGTCCCTCCCATCAGGAAGCCTACAGCAAGCCCCCTCCATACCAACTTTAGTCACAGGGGAGGCAAACAACTGAACTAAGAGAGGCTACAACTCTATAATTGGCAAAAAGGTCACCACACCAAAAACCTATAAAAATGAAAAGACAGAAAACTCTAACTCAGATAAGGGAGAAAGAGAAAAGCCCAGAAAAACAGCTCAGTGATGAGATTATCAGCCTCCCAGAAAGAGACTTTAGACTGTTGATGCTGAAGATGATGCAAGGCATTGGAAATAAACTGGAGGCAAAAATTGATAATTTACAGGAAACACTGAGCAAAGTAATACAAGCTGTAGAAATTAAACAAGAAGAGATGCAAAATACAATAACTGAAATAAAAAATTCTTCAGAAGCAGACAACAGTAGACTACAGGAGGCAGAAGAACAAATCAGCAAGGTGGAGGACAGATTAGTGGAAATCACTAATGTGGATGAGAAAAGAGATAAAAGATTGAAAGGAAATGAGCAGAGTCTCAGAGAACTCTGGGATAATGTTAAATGCAGCAACATCCGTATTATAGGGGTGCCAGAGGGAGAAGAGAGAGAGAAGGGGACAGAAAAAATATTTGAAGAGATACTAGTGGAAAACTTCCCTAACATGGGAAAGGAACCACTCACTCAAATCCAGGAAGCGCAACAAGTACCATATAAAATAAACCCAAGGAGGAACACCCCAAGACACATATTAATCAAAATGACCAAGATTAAAGACAAAGAGAAAATATGGAAAGCAGCTAGGGAAAAGAAACAAATGACATACCAGGGAACCCCAGTAAGGTTATCAGCAGATTTTTCAGCTGAAACTCTGCAGGCCAGAAGGGAGTGGCATGATATACTTAATGTGATGAAAGGGAAAAACTTCCAACCAAGATTGCTTTATTCTGCAAGGCTTTCATTCAGATTTGAAGGAGAGCTCAAAACCTTTACAGATAAGCAAAAGCTAAGAGATTTCTGCAACACTAAACCAGCTTTACAACAAATCTTAAAGGAACTTCTCTAGTCAGAAAAGCAAAGGCCACAACCAGAAACAAAAACACCACAAATGACAAGGTTCACCAGGAAAGGCATATACTTAATAGATATTTATAGGACATTCCATCCAAAAGCAACAGAATACACATTCTTCTCAAGTGTGCATGGAACATTCTCTAAGGTTGATCACATCCTGGGCTACAAATCAAGCCTCAGTAACTTTAAGAAAATTGAAATCATTTCAAGCATCTTCTCTGACTACCATGGTATGCGACTGGAAATCAACAACAAGAAAAAAATGGCAAAAAATACAAACGTGGAGACTAAACAACATGCTACTAAACAACCAATGGATCACTGAAGAAATCAAAGAGGAAATTAAAAAAATACCTAGAAGCAAATGACAACAAAGATATGACACTCCAAAACCTCTGGGATGCAGCAAAAGCAATTCTAAGAGGAAAGTATATAGCAATACAAGCCTACCACAGGAAACAAGAAAAAGCTCACATAAACAACCTAACTTTAGATTTAAAGCAGCTAGAGAGGGAAGAAGCCAGGTCATGGAAACAACCTAAATGCCCATCGACAGAGGAGTGGATAGGGAAGATATGGTACATACACACAATGGAGTATTACTCAGCCATTAAAAGGAATGAAATAACGGCATTTGCAGCAACATAGATGGACCTAGAAATTATCATGAGAAGTGAAACAAGTCAGACAATTAGACAGCAACACCCAATGCTACCACTTACATGTAGAAGCTAAAGAGACACAATGGACGTTGAAGAACAGATAATGACTCACAGATTTTGGAAAACCTTGGTTTTTTAAGTGGGACAATCTGGGGTGTGGGGGGTTGCACTGTGGGTTTGGGACACAAAATCTATCACATTGACTTGTGATGATCTTTGTACAACTATAATTGAAATAAAATTCATTGTTATAAAAAAATTTTAGGATCAAGGACACTGGATTTAACAAAGATGGGGATGAATCCCAGAAGAGAGGGACATCAGAGTGTTTTAGACTGGGAATCTGAGATTCTGAAATTGCTTGAGGAACACAGTAACTGACATTAAACTGGAGGAAACAGATTTTGCTACATATTACAAGCATGAAAGTGTTGGTGGATTTCTCTTTGTTATATTGTCAGGGAACACTCCTTACATGTTTGCATATGAATGCAGTTCAACAAAATAGAACTTTGTAAGTTTGGCAGAGGAATAGGATAATGAATAATCTTCTCATTTCTCTTGCCATCCTCAAGATTTATCTGCCTTCCACTGTAGTATTCATAGCTAGGGCATGAGCCATATGGGTGAGGATTACCCAAGGTTGGGATGAAAGTCTTCTGTAAACTTCTGAGGAAGCTTGGGGGGTGATCGTGTAACTTATGGAAAACCAATTAGTTAAGATATTCTAAAGACAAAAGACCCGTTTTGCCACTCAGGGTAAGAAAAAGGAAGTTTGATGAAAAGTTTACTGTTGTTAACTCTCTCCTCCCTAGTAGACCACCAGAGAAGCCCATTGGTCAACCAAGACTAAGTTTATTAAACTTACAGTAGTGAGGGAGAACACCAGCTTTAAAAAAAATGATTGCCTCTCAAAATGGAGAAATTATGGAATAGTACTTTTAGGGGGCTAGAGTCAGCTGATTTGGGAGATTTCAAGTTGAGTCCTACAAGGTGGGGAGCTTGCCGAAACTGGGCAGAGTTTATGATATGACTTTGGATTGATGGGGTCTTAAAGAGGGTCTTCATAAACACATTTCTAATTTTGATAAGTAAAGCTGTTAAGTTGATTCATAGGCTTATTTTCTTGGAAGCAAGTAATTCCTAGAGTAAGCCTTTATTTTTTTTTTGCTCTGACCCAGGATTGTTTAAAATAGAGGAAGGGGGAATTCCCGTAGTGGCTCAGAGGAAATGAATCTGACTAACATCCCTAAGGACACAGTTTCGATCCCTGGCATTACTCGGTGGGTTAAGAATCTGGCTTGCTGTGGCTGGGGTGTATGCTGGCAGCTGTAGCTCTGATTTGACCCTAGCCTGGGAACCTCCATGTGCTGTGGATGCGGCCCTAAAAAAAGAATGAATGAATCAACGAATGAATAAATAAATAAATAAAATAGGGGCAGGAACGTTTGCCTAGTCCCAGTATTGTTTAATATAAAAAGTGGAAATTATGTTGCTTTTAGTTCTCAGGGTTCCTGTTGGTCTTTCTCTATCCTAAGATGCAAGATAGTCCATTATTATCTACGGATGTGACAAATTGGGATGTGTATCAATGTTTGCTGCATTATGCTCATGTGAAAAGTTTCTGGGTATTCATTCAACCTCTATTATTGACAGAATTTCTAGTTCATTTTGTTTGAGGATCATGTTTGGATCGTTTGATGAAACAGCATCGACACAGTAGAATTTAAGACTCTAGAGAGCACACTTTTGAGGGTTACAACGTGGACGATTAATAAGGAAGGTTGCGATAGGAGCCTATATTCACTTCTAAGGCAGGAGCCAAGAGTGACCAAATTAAATTAAGAGAACTCATACCATTCCTAACCTGAAAAGGCCACAAAACCATAAATGGGGATATTAGATAAATTACATAATTTTATGATTTTATATTTGCTTCCCAGATAATTTTAGTACTAGTAAATTTCCAAGGTCTGTAGCAACATTATTTTCCTAAGTTCCATCTAAAAAGAATGTTATACACGTTCCACCTCGAAAGACCTCAATTTTGAACTACCGCCTGTCCAAATTTATAAACTTCTTGGGTGAGGAATTCTATGATCCTCGTAGTGTTGTCATTCTTCTGCTATTCTCTGTACCATTGCCAGTAGAATTCTGCCTAGTTTTCAAGCCTCATATAAAGTGTGAAATAAAGAAAAAAGTAGTCTAAAATATTCCTTTTGTGGTTATTTTTAAAATGTAGATTGAAACTCAGTATTTTCCTTTTTGAATTAAATTATCTAAATGTCTGTTTTCCCTAGATGGGAAATTGATGGGTTAAAATGCACTCAGGATGATGCTAAGAACTATTCTGAAGGTAGTCGTCAGTTTACAGATATTATTGATCCCTGTTCAATTTGCAGACTTCTGATTAGTCAATAGTCTTTTGTGCTTCAAATACTCATATATGGATATCAAATAGGATAGGCCTGGCACAAATTCAATTTTCTGGTACTGGGCCCATTCCATGTGACACCCCTATATGAGTATTTCCTCTGAAAGCAGATCATTGGGTGGGTCCTAACAACTAATATTTGATTTAAAGCACAAAAGACTATTGACTACAATCTGTAAATTGGACAAGGATGAGGGGTCAGCTTAATTAATGCACCTTTCTTGCAAGGTCATAAAAGTGAGGCAACCTCTCAATATATACCATATGTTCCCCAGATTTTTCTATGATCTCTTCTGCAAAACCTTAATTGCAAAGGCTATCTCTTCTGTGTATTTATTTTTTTTCTACAGAAAAGGAAACACTCCTTTCTAGGTTTGATATACTAGAGATTTTAGGTTTCTGTTGAGCCTATTGTGGTTTTTGCCATCCAAGTAAGGTGCCTGGTGGTTGAGTCCAATTAGCAAGGATTATCACACAGAATGTGTTCTGTCTGAATTGTAACAAAGAAATGGCACCAAATGAAGCTGGGTAGCTCCCAAAGTAAAATCAGTACAAACCAAACATTCCATTTGATTGTATGCTTTCACCAAATCACAATCAAATTATAGGTAGGTTGGAAGCATGCCAAGATGTATATGAGTATGCCAAAAAAAAAAAAAAAAATATATATATATATATATATATATATATATATATATATAAACTTTATAGGTATCATGGTTCAGAAATAAGTGTCTGTTAACTATTAGAACTGTTAAACCAGAAAAGAGGAAAGAAAATATTTAGGGAAATAGAGAAAAAAATAAGACAAATTAAAGCATGAAAATCAGTTGTTCTGATCATGTGGATCTTATTCATGGGTCTTAAATGGAAGCTGTCTATTATTCACAATTGTCTTCTTGAGCTGGAGGTCTTTGTTAGAAGCTTCTCCACCCTCAAAATCATGGGCTTTTTGAGGACTCCTAAGGATCCTCAGCTTGAAGTCTGGTTGAGACAGTTTTTTAGTGTTTCAGGGATGAATTATAATTCTTCAGTTAAAAGACATAGATCTAAGGGTCCACGCCCTATAGTTTTTTTCTGGCATTATTTATTAACAGGATCCACTAAGGTTCCTTGCATCAAGTCTGAAGGACAATTTTCCCGTGAGGTTTCTTCTAAAGACTAAATCTCTGAAGTTCGCATTGTGGCTCAGCGGGTTATGAACTCGACTAGTATCCATGAAGATGAGGATTCAGTCTCTGGCCTCGCTCAGGGGGTTAAAGATCAGGCATTGCGGTGAGCTGTGGTGAAGGTCGCAGATGCAGCTCTGATCCTGCATTGCTGTGGCTATGGCGTAGACTGGCATCTAGAGCAGCTCCAGTTCAGCCTCTAGCCTGGGAACTTCCATATGCTGAGAGAGCGGCTGTCAAAAGAAAAAAAAAAAGACTAAATCTCCTTGTGAATTAGCAGCATGGAAGAAAATGAAATTCTCTTGAGGTAGAAAACACAGTAGGTTTATTGGTCTCTCTCTCTGGGCTTAAGAAGATATTCAAAGGCAAAAAAAAAAAAAAAAAAGGAGTTCCCGTTGTGGCGCAGTGGTTAACGAATCCGACTAGGAACCATGAGGTTGCAGGTTCGATCCCTGCCCTTGCTCAGCGGGTTAACGATCCGGCGTTGCCGTGAGCTGTGGAAATGGAATCGCTCGGATCCTGCGTTGCTGTGGCTGTGGCGCAGGCCAGTGGCCACAGCTCCGATTAGACCCCTAGCCTGGGAACCTCCACATGCCGCAGGTGCGGCCATAAAATGACAAAAGGCAAAAAAAAAAAAAAAAAAAAAAAAAAAAAAAAAAAAAAAAAAAAGAAGATATTCACATGAGGACACTGACAAACTTCCAGGACCTTTTGATTTCTGCAGTAATGTGTGCTATGATTGTCCCTGATTAAAATAAGTATTGAGATTGAGTAATCTAGAAATCAAATCATTTTTTTGACAATAAAAGCAGTTTGTGTACATTAACATTAGTATGTTCCTTTTAATGTAAAAGTGTACTAGATACGTATTATGCATGGCTGATTCACTTTGTTGTATACCTGAAACTGACACAATGTTGTAAATCAATTACACCCCAATAAAAACTTTTTAAAAAAGTGTACACAGTTATTGAAATATTTTGTTATATTAGACTTAATATAATCAAATTCAGGCAACATTTTGAAATTACACAGTAATAAGTAAAAATCATTAATAACTTATTTTTTCTAAAAAATAAGAAATCTTTGATTAAAGCAAATGAGGATTATGGCAAAAATTCCGAAAGGTATCTTAGTGATGAAAAAGGAAGCTTTGTTACTGCGCAAGGAATGGCTGAAAAACAAGTTTGGTGAAGGAAAATAAATCAACATCCAAGAAGCTCAGGAAATTCTAAACAGGGTAAACGTAAGAAAAATCCTCCTAACCCATTGTGATCAAGCTTCTGAAATCAATTATAAAAAAGAAAGTTCTTAAAAACAGCCATTGAAAAGTACCAACAATTCAAATGACTGAAGTTTTCTCATCTCAGATGAGAAAACCAGAGACCAGGAGATCAGAAGACAGTGGAACAATGTTTTTCAAGTGCTGAAAGGAAAGAACTATCACCCCCAAATTCTATAGCAAGTGAAAATATCCGTTAGGAAAACAAATCAAACACATTCTCAGGTGAAGGAAAAGAAAGAGAATTTACGGCCTTTAAAATAAGTGCTATTTTTTTCAGGTAGAAGGGAAATGGTAACAGATTGGAATCTAGAACTTTATTCACAAATTAAGGGAAAGCAATTGAAATCATAAATATCTGGATGTGTTAGTTTCCTAGGACTGCAGTAACTTCTACATAAATAAGAGCTGGATGTGTTAGTTTCCTAGGATGTGTTGTTTCCTAGGACTGCAGTACATTTCTATAAAGCTGGTGGCTTAAAACTACAGAAATGTATTCCCTCATAGGAATCCAAAATCAAGACATTAGCAGAACTGGACCCTCTCTAAAGACCTAAGGGGAGAATCCTTCATTTCTTCTCTCGGCTTCTGGTGGTTATAGATACTCCTTGGTTTCCTCCACTATATCACTTCAGTATCTGCCTTGTGGTCACATTACCTCCTCCTCTTCATGTTTGTATCTTCTCTTCTGTCTCTTATGTGTACACTTCTCATTGGATTTAGGGCCCACCTGAGTAACCCAGGATGATCTTATTCTTGGGATCATTAACTTAATTACATCTGCAAAGACGCTTTTCCACATAAAGTCACACTGACCTCTTAGGCGCTTTAGAATGTATATGGGTTTTGAGATTAAAAATTGTGACATTGTGAGATAAGATTTTCTTTGCACTTCTTTCTATGTATCAGGTATAATGTATATCATAGGTATAAAATTCTCTGAAGAGAATTTTGCCACTTCAGAGAAAATTTTCTCTGAAGTGGCAAAATATTTAACTTGAAGTTTATATTTTAAGTTAATGAATTGTGAAGAGTTAGGCATGTACGTTGTAATCCCTAGAGCAACAACTGGGGGAAAAATGAGAAGGCATAGTAAAAAAAATAAAAAAGGCCAATAACTAAAATGGTTTACTAAAAAATAAGTAATTCAAAAGAAGAGAAAAAAAGGAAACAGGACCAAAAGAAGAGGGACTAATAGTTAAGAATCATAATATGGTAGACTTAGAGTCAACCATATTAATAAATATATTAAATATAAAAATTTTTAATAGAAAACAGATATCACGTTGGTTAGAAAAAGAAGACAACTATATGCAGTCTATAAGAAACCCACTTAAAATATAATGATAGAGGAGTTCCCGTCGTGGCTCAGTGGTTAACGAATCTGACTGGGAACCATGGGGTTGTAGGTTTGATCCCTGGCCTTGCTCAGTGGGTTAAGGATCCGGCGTTGCCGTGAGCTTTGCTGTAGGTTGCAGACACGGCTTGGATCCTGCATTGCTGTGGCTGTGGTAAAGGCTGGCAGCTATAGCTCCTGTTAGACCTCTAGCCTTGGAACCTCCATATGCCACGAATGTGGCCCTAGATAAGGCAAAAAGACAAAAACAAAAAATATATATATATGTGTGTATGTGTATATATATATAAAACGATAGAGATAGGTTAAAAGCAAAAACCTGAAAAATGTTATATACCATGTAAATACTAATGAATAAAAGGAAGCTGGAGTGCCTATATTAATATCAGACAAAAAGACTTCAGAACATGGAAAATTACTAGGAATAAATAAGGATTTTAGACAATTATAAAAGGCTCAATTTACCAATGAGACACTAAAATTTCACATATGTATTATGCATTAACAACAGAGCTTAAAAAATCTCTGTTAACATGATACAAATGCTGATAGAATTAAAAGCAATTCTAGACAAGTCCGTAATAACACTTACGGACTTTAACATTCTTCTGTCAGTAATTATATAAAAAAATAGAAATCATATTTTGAAGACTTGATCAATGTTATCAACCAATTAACCTGCTAGTTATTCCTAAAGTACTCTATTCAACAAAAACAGAGTACATGTTTTTTTCAAATATACATGGAATACTCACCAATAGTCCATATTCTGAGTCACAAAGAAACTTGTCATATTAAGTTGTCATATACAGATGAAATAGGAAGGAGTTCCCTTCATGGCTCAGTGGTTAAAGAACCTGACTAGGATCCATGAAGAGGCGGGTTTAATCCCTGGCCTTGCCATATGGGTTAAGGATCCGGCATTGTGTAAGCTGTGGTGTAGGTCGCAGACATGGCTCAGATCCCGTGTTGCTGTGGCTGTGTTAGCTATAGCCCTGATTCGAACCCTAGCCTGGGAACATCCATATGCTATCGGTGCGGCCCTAAAACAAAAAAACAAACCCACAGATGAAATAATACAAACTATATTCTCTGAGTATAAAGAAAATGAAACAAATAAAAAAAATTACCTCAACAGTCCCTAAATATTTGTAAATTAATTAGCATAAATCTATAGAAAATATGGGTCAAAAAGGAAGTCACAAGGAAAATCAGAAAATATTTTGAATAAATAGAAAATAGAACATATTAAAATTTGTAGGAGGCAGTTAATGCAGTCCTTAGAAGGAAATTTATAGTACTCGGAGCTGATGCTGGAAAACAAATTGTCTCAAACCAGTAAAATAAGATTCACATTAATAAACTAGAGAATCAGTGCAAACTACACCAAAAGCAAGCAGAAAGAAGGAAATAATAAAGAGAGGAACAAAGTTCAAGAAATTGGAAACAAAAAAATAGAGGAAAATCAATAATGCTAAAAGATATTTCCTTGAAAAGATTAATAAATCAATACACCTCTGGCAAGACTGATGAAGAGCAAAAGAAAGAAGACACAAAATAGTAATATTAGTAAGGAGAGAAAATATATCACTGCAGCCTAACAAACATTAAAAGGATAATAAGAGATTACTATGAACAACTTGATGCACATACATTTGACAGCTTAGATGAAATAGATTTCTTGAAAGACACAACAAAAAGAGCACCTGAGGAGTCCCATATTTATTTAAGAAATTGGTTCATTGTTAAAGATAGTCCAAAAAAGAAAACCCAATCCCAGATGATTTCATTAGTAAATCATACCAAACATTTTTGGGAGAAGTAGCACCAGTTTTGCATAATCTCTTCCACAAAGTAGAAGGACCATCTCCCAGTTCATTTTAGGTAGCCAGCATTAACCTGATAAAAACCAGACAAATATAGTACAAAAAAAGAAGGGGGCCAGATGGAGTTCCCTGTTGACTCAGTGGATTAAGGATTTGGTGTTATCATTGCTATGGCTCTGGTGGCTGCTGTGGCACAGGTTCAATCCCTAGCCCCAGAACTTCTGCATGCCACAGGCATGGCCAAATTAAAAAGAAAAGAAAAGAAAAACCTCTTGTGGTATCAAGTTCCTTATGTCTTCTGCTTTGTTGGTGTCATAGGTGGAACTGTGTTCCCCTAAATTTATAAGTTAAAGCTGTAACACCCAGTACCTTAGAATATATCTGTTTTGGGACATAAAAGAACTTTAAAGAGGTGATTAAATTAAAATGAGGCCATAGCATGGATTCTAAACTAATCTGACTGGTGTTCTTATAAGAAGAGGGAATCTGGGCACACAAAACACCAGAGGAAAGACTGTGTAAGGACAGTGAGAATGTTACCATCTGCAAGCCAAGGAGAGACCCTCAGAAGAAAACAATTCTGCTGACACCCTGATCTTTGACTTCTATCCTTTAGAACTGTGTGAGAAAATAAATTTGTTACATCCAAAAAAATGGGAGGGCAGGGCAGAGCCTTTCCAAGGCCTGTACAGGTGAAGCCCAGGGAAGGAAGGAAGGTGGCTCATTTGCTGAGTTGCTCCCTTCTCAGAAATCATTTCTTTTTCATTAGGAAAAGATTTGTGAATACTGTATTTTGCCTATAATCTGAGGAGATTCATGGATCCCCAGAAACCATCTACAGACTCCCTTGGGGGAGCTGTCAATGCCAGATATTTTTAAACATGGAGAGAACAAGTGATGCATAACAGCTCTATCAGTAGGAAGGGGTGCCTGGAACTGACTGTGGGCTGTGTGTGGAAGACGAAGCTGGCATCCTGGAAGACAGAGTGGAGACACAGACTGAATGAGCATATGCAGGGACTGCAATACAGGTACCTGATCAGAAACAAGATGGTGGAGTAGAAGGACTCGAGGTCACCTCTTCTCATGAAAACAACAAAATTATAACTAACTGCTGGACATCAACAAAAAAGACCGGAACCTACCAAAAAAAAGGTTTTTATATCCAAAGACAAAGAAGCCACAATGAGATGGTAGAAATGGTTCTTTCATGATAAATCCCATGCCTGTTGGGTGCGTGACTCACAAACTAGAAAATAATTACATCGCAGAGGTTCTCCCACAGGAGTGAGAATTCTGAGACCCGCATCAGGCTCCCCAGCCTGATAGGCTGGCATCAAGAAGAGGAGCTCCCAGAGCATTTGGCTTTGAAGACCAGTGGGACTTGAATGCAGGAGTTCCACAGGACTGAGACAAATAGGGACTCCACTCTCCGAGGGCACACACAGGGTTTCACATGCACTGGAACCTGGAGCAAAGTAGTGACTCCATAGGTACCTGGGCCAGACCTACCTGCAAATCATGGAGTGCCTTAGGGAGGTGGGATAGCTGTGGCTTGCTGTGAGGGCAAGAACATGGATTGCAGAGGCCCCAGGGAATATTCATTAGTGTGAACTCTGCCGGAAGTCTACATTTTGACACTGAGACCTGGCCCCACCCAACAGCCTGCAGGCTTCAGTCCTGGGATAATTCAGGCCAAGCAACCAACAGGGTGGGAACACAGCCTCACTCATCAGCAGACAGGCTGCCTAAAGTCACCCTGAACCCATAGCCACCTCATCTTTAAACACATCCCTTGATATGGCCCTGCCCACTAGAGGGGTAAAACCCAGCTCTGCCTACCAGTGAGCAAGAACCAGTCCCTCCCACCAGGAAGCCTGCATAAGCTCCTAGATCAACCTCACCCACCAGGGGACAGCCACCAGAAGCAAGAGGAACTACATTCCTGCATCCTGTGAACAGAGACCAAAAGCATAGAAAGTTTGACAGAATAAGACAGCTGAGATATATGTTCCAGATGAAAGAACAAGATAAAACTCCAGAAGAACAACTAAGTGAAGTGGAGATAGGCAATCTACCTGAAAAAGAACTCAGAGCAGTGATAGTAAAGATGATCCAAGATCTTGGAAAAAGAATAGAGGCATATACCTCTAAGATACAAAAATTGTTTAATAAAGAGCTAGAAGAGTTATTAAAGAACAAGCAAACAATACAATAACTAAAATAAAGTATAGACCAATATCTCTCATAAATACAGATGCAAATAAATTAAATTCAACATAATATTAAAAGAAAAATATATCATGATTAGATGAGATTTATCTTGGGAATGCAAGGCTTGTTCACTATTCAAAAAATCAATCAATGTAACTCAGTATTTAACAAATTTAAGAAATAACACAGTCATATCAATTGATGACTAGAAGTTATTTGATTAAATTCAACGTCCATTTATGATAAAATCTTCTCACAAACTAAAAGGAAGATAGAACTTTTGCAATACAACAATGAGCATCTGCAAAAACAAAAACAAAATAACCTACAACTAATATTATATATTGTGGTAATGCAGACTGGAACAGCTATTCTGGAAAAGTTTGGCAGTTAAACATGTACCTTTCACATCTGGTTCCTAGATATTTACTCTAGAGAAATTAAACCAAAATAAAAAAAAAAAAACTGTGTTCACCCAAAAGCCTGGACATGAATGTTTATCATAGTATTATTCATAATTGCCCAAATAGGAAACAATCCAAACGTTCTTCAATGAGTGAATGGATAAACAAAACTACTGACACACACAACAATGTGGTTGTATGTTTTATACCAAACTAAAGAAGTCAGTCTTTAAAGTTTAAGTTTACATGACATTCTGAAAAAGGCAAAACTGTAGGGACAGAGGAACAGCATTTACATGAGGGGAGAGTGACTGTCTCCTGGCCAGTAAGAAGGAATTTGGGAGGAGTTTTGGAATTGTTCTACATCTTGTTTGTGTGACTCTCACAAGAATCTGTGTGTGTGTTAGAACTCATAAATCTGTACACAAAAAATGAAATGAAGATTATGTAAATTTTAAAAGAGATTATGTACATTTTTATTAAGAATATATATTTACATATAATATTTTAATTTATCAGAGTTCCTGTCAGCAGTAACAAACCTGACTGGGATCCATGAGGATGTGGGTTCGATCCCTGGTCTCACTCAGTGGGTTAAGGATCTGGTATTCCTGTGAACTGTGGCATAGGTCACAGATGGGCTTGGATCCCATGTCGCTGTGGGCAGCTGCAGTTCTGATTTGACTCCTAGCTTGGGAACTTCCATGTGCTGCAGGTGCAGCCCTAAGAAACAAAAATAAAAGCAAAAAAAAAGAAAACCCAACAATAACAATATAAAAAAATTTATCTATTTACATGTAAATAGATAAATACATAAATTTAAAAATAGCAAAGCAAACCATATATTTTTTTAATTTTATTGGAATATAGTTGATTTACAATGTGTTAGTTTCAGGTATACAGCAAATTGAATCAGTTATATATAACTAATATATATAGTAAATGAATCAGTTATATATGTATATCTCCACTCTTTTTGTGATTCTTTTCCTATCAAGGTTATTACAGAATATTGAGCAGAGTTCCCTGTGCTGTACAGTAGGTCCTTGTTAGTTATCTATTCTATATGTAGTAGTGTGTATAGTCATTCCCAAACTCCCAATTTATCTCTTCCCCTTATATTTCCTACTTGGCAACCATAAGTTTAACTTAGAGATCTGTGAATCTGTTTCTGTTATGTAAATAAGTCCACTTGTATCATTTTAAAAATTAGATTCCACATATAAATGACATCATATGATATTTGTCGTTCTCTGATTTACTTCACTTAGTATGATAATCTCTAGATCCATCCGTATTGCTGCAAATGGCATTATTTCATTCTTTTTTATGGCTGGGTAATATTCCATTGTATGTATGTACCACATCTTTAACCATTCCTTTGTTGATGGACATATAGGTTGCTTCCATGTCTTAACAGTAACATTGGTATGCATTGTGCAACAGTAAATATTGGGGTCGATGTATGTTTTCAAATTATGGTTTTCTCCAGATAAGTGCAAGAGTGGGATTGTTGGCTCATTCGGTAGTTCTATTTTTAGTTTTTTAAGGAGCCTCTGTACTGTTCTCCATAGCAGTAGCACCAATTTACATTCCCACCAATAGTGTAGGAGGGTTCCCTTTTCTCTGCACTCTCTCCAGTATTTGTTGTTTGTAGACTTTTTGATGATGGCTATTCTGGCTGGTGTGAGGTGATACCTAATTGTAGTTTTGATTTGTATTTCTCTAAGAATTAGTAATGTTGAGCATCTTTTAATGAAATTTTTGGCCATCTATATATCTTCTTCAGAGAAATGTCTGTGTCTTCTGCCCGTGTTTTGTTTTTGTTTTGTTTTTTTGCATGAGCTGTTTGTATATACTGGAGATTGAACTCTTATTGGTTGCTTTGTTTGCAAATATTTTCTCCTATTCTGTGGGTTGTTTTTTGTCTTGTACATGCATTATGCTTTCTCCATAGCCAATTTTATTAATTTAGCAAAATTTTAACTTTTTTTTTTTTATGGCTACGCATGGAAGTTCCCAGGCCAGGAATTGAACCTGAGCCACAGCTGCAACCTTACACCATAGCTGCTGCAATGCCAGATCCTTTAATTCACTGTGCCAGACTGGGGATTGAATCCATGTCTCTGGAGCGATTCAAGCTGCTGCAGTCAGATTCTCAGCCCAATCTGCCACAGAGGGAACTCTCACAATATTTTAACTTTAAAAAATTTACCAACTTTTATTTTTTAAACTGCAAGAGAAAACTGTAAGAAATAAAAATCAGTATAGCTAATTTGTTTACGAGCATATATTTTACTTAAATGAATTTTAATATCACCATCTAAACATATTTAATATAATTTAAATAAATTTGCATATCTCCTTAATTTGTAGTCATTTTCTATATAAAATTAAATAATAAAGGAGATTTAAAACTATGTTTAATGACTATATATTTCTCTTATCAAAAAACTGTACAGGTATCCAAAGATTATTAAACAACACAACTTGATATTAGTCTAAAATCATAGAAATACTTAGAGTCTGGAAAAGACCATATAAATCAGAATATGCTATGATTTATTTTAGCATTAGAAAAGTTACAAGGTTGGAGTTCCCGTCGTGGCTCAGTGGTTAACGAATCCGACTAAGAACCATGAATTTGCAGGTTCAGTCCCTGGCCTTGCTCAGTGGGTTAAGGATCTGGCGTTGCTGTGAGCTGTAGTGTAGGTTGCAGACGCTGTTCGGATCCCATGTTGCTGTGGCTGTGGCGAAGGCCAGCAGCTACAGCTCCTGTTAGACCCCTAGGTTGGGAACCTCCATATGCCATGAGTGCGGCCCTAGATAAGGCAAAAAGACAAAAAAAAAGTTACAAGGTTAAGTGCTTTAAAAAAAATCTGTCAATTCAGTTTCATTTATTAAAAATTTTTTGTATGTATTTTCCAATTTTAAACAATTTCTGGAAAAAATTATACCTTCCAAGACACAAGGAACTAATGGAAGAAAATATTAAAATAGTAATCATTGCAAATTAAACCCAAATCTTGTACTAATGAAAATATTGTGGAAACATTATTTTTTACATGCTGATAAAACCATGGGAAAGATATGGAATAGTTTTAACTTAAAATTAAATAATTCTAATTTGTTGAAAGCTTATCTATTAGGTATATTTTAAGACCCTTGAATTAATTTTAAAAGCTCTGAGTGTCTAGCTTTTCTTCTTATCTGGAATTAAAGGTGATTAACCAAATTCACAGTTAAGCCTTTTCTTCTGAGTTACTGCTTTAGCTAGGAAAACATACAAAAGAAGTGTAGTTAACATTTTCTCCCTTTCTCTTTTAAAAAAATACTTGACTATGCAGAGTAGATACTTCTAGAGTATAAATTAGTACAAAACAATATTTTATGATCAATTAATCTCTAAAGTTTCCCAAGAGTAGGGAAATGAGAGGGAAAAAAAGGGAAAAAAAGGAAGTAGCTGGTTCTAGACTAATATAAAATTATCATTGAAAAGTGCTACCTATCTCCCCTCTACAAGGAAGGAGTAGGCCTAGTTGCATGAAAACCCATCTTCACACGTAAGCATTTTGGGGCTAGCTGGAGCGTGCACATGAACACACACTTACTTGGTTCGGGCAAGGAGAGAAAGGGGCAGACAGACAGACCAACTAAGCCACTTTAAACAGGAACTCAAGCCTTTGACAATTCTATCAAACGTACAGTTCAAAACTCCAATATCTCTTGATCCTTGAAGCATAAAATAAAAAGGAGAATTTTCTCCTTTGTTATCTCTCTTGTATTGACAAAACTGAATCTTGTGAGGGTTGCTTCCTCTTTCATTTGAATGTACCTCTCAAATGAATAATCTTATCCTTGTTAAAATTTCCCCAAAGTGGACACTGAATATTAGTGGTAGAGTTATGCCAGGTACAGAAAAATGCACATGAAAGAAAACAGAAATCAAAGAATCATTCAGCCAGGCAGGCAAACAGATGGAGAAGATCCCACTAGAATTGCAGTGATTACCATAAATGACACTTGTGCAAACCTCTCGTCTCTAGAAACTGACCAAAGGCTATTTGTCACCAGTTGGGGTCCAGTGACTCCTCCATCTGGGTAGACACAGTCAAATGAAGCAGTTCTCAGGGATACAAAGACAAGATTGAGGAAGAGCCTAATAAGATGGTATAAAGGTGTTACGGGTCAAGGGTCAAAGGGTGTCCAAGGAATTTGATCTGGCAAGAACTTCTGCACTTGGCAGTTCTTACGACTGACTTGAAAACACGCTTATCAGGTCCATGTCTGTCGTCTTCTTTAGCTTTCCTCTTAGACTCAAACAGAATGTTACAAGAGAAGACAGGGAAACAAGTAGAAACAGGTCTACCACGGGTAGGAGAGTTCAATGGAGAAGAGCCAACCAGTGATTGTATCTAGAGGACTGCTAAAACCTTCTGATAAATGACCAAATGGCAATATTTACAGAAGCTGAAATGAATGACAGAATAAAAATTTCACCTGATCATAAAAATTATGGAATACATGGTTCTCAGTTTATCCGGGACAAGGGCTTCTAAGGATTTCTTACTTGTAAGGTCACATTGGAGATTATAATTTTTACTTACTCATTTGTTTATTTGCCTATGGGTAATTTGAGGTTTGATTTTACTAAAAGATTCCAGGGTATAAGAATATCATGTATGAAATACTTTAAAAGTGGTGATAGGAGTTCCCATTGTGGCTCAGCAGGTGAAGGACCTAACGTTTTCTCTGTAAGGATGCAGGTTCGATCCCTAGCCTTGCTCAGTGGGTTAAGGATGCCATAGGTCACAGATAGGGCTTGTATCTGGTGTTGCTGTGGTGGTGGCATAGCCCCCAGCAGCAGCTCTGATTCGACCCCTAGCTGGGAGCTTCCACATGCCATAGGTGTGGCCATAAAAAGGAAAAAAAAGTAATGATAATCATGTGGTAATATAAATGTGAATTTGATCTTGCCCCAACCCTCAAGGGTGTTTTAGTCTGGATAATCATTTAAAACAACAAGAGGGCATCCGTGTGTTGTTCTGTCTTTAGGAAAATGTAGTTCCAATGTCTAAAACCATGTTTACTACTAATTTATGATAAATACTTAAACTAACATTATGGAAATCTTTTTCAATTCACATTTTCTAAGATATTTTTATCAGGAATATGGTTGTCTTTTCTGCAGCTCAATATAATCATGTGATTTTCTGCTTTAATAAATATCTTAATATTGAACTGCTCTTTTATTCCTGATTTAAAAAAAAAACACACTTGCTCTTAAACTTATTTATTACACTCCTAGGATAATTTTGTAACACTGTTATTTAGGATTTTGGCATCTATATTTGTAGACACTCTTTCAAGTTTTACTAAGCTAGCTTAACTAGAGATATAAATCGATTTTAAGAGTAAATAGGGAGTTCCCGTCGTGGCGCAGTGGTTAATGAATCCGACTAGGAACCATGAGGTTGTGGGTTCAATCCCTGGTCTTGCTCAGTGGGTTAAGGATCTGGCGTTGCCGTGAGCTGTGGTGTAGGTTGCAGACGTGGCTTGGATCCCGCGTTGCTGTGGCTGTGGTGAAGGCCGGCAGCTACAGCTCCTGTTAGACCCCTAGCCTGGGAACCCTCATTTGCTGTGGGTGTGGCCCTAGATAAGGCAAAAAGACAAAAAGAAAAAGAGTAAATAGGAATTTCTTGTTTTAGAATGTTTAACAAAGCCATTCTCTAAAATCATGTAGTTCTGCTGGCTTTTGGGGTTAGAAATCTTTTCACTTTTTTCTTACCTGTTTGAGTTATTCAGCGTCTCCACAGTATGTCCTGAATATCTGTCCAGTAACTGAGAAGCTCTATGTGGAGGCATTTACTGTGTTGAGCAGGGCAGCCATGACTCCTACCTTCTGCCTGTGTGGGTCTAAGGATCTGTTCACATTTCCTACTTCTTTTGAAGCAGTTTGGCAATTTTTGTTTTTGTAGTGTATGAAATGTTTAATCTAGATTTTCAAATTTATTGTCATAGAGGATACAATGGGTATATTTCCTCTTATATTTAGTATATTTCCTCTTATATTTCTAATAGCTTAATTTTAAATTTCTCGGTCAGGAAGTGGTATATAGAACAAGATCTAAAAAGATACATTATTTAAAAAACTTGGGGGCAGTTTCTGACTTGGCATAGCGGAAATGAATCTGACTAGAAACCATGAGGTTGCAGGTTGACACCTGGCCCCACTCAGTGGGTTAAGGATCCGTCGTTGCCGTGAGCTGTGGTGTAGGTCGCAGACATGGCTTGGATCCCGTGTTGCTGTGGCTGTGGTGTAGGCTGGCGGCTACAGCTCCAGTTCCTAGCCTGGGAACCTACATATGCCACAAGTATGGCCCTAAAAAGAAAAACAAAATTGCAGCTAAAGCAGAGTTGATTTATCATGTTGCACCAATTTCTTCTCTACAGCAAAGTGACCCAGTCGTACATATATACATTCTTTTTCTCATATTATCATCTATCATTTTCAATCACAAGTGATTGGATATAGTTCTTTGTGCTATACAGCAGGACCTTATTGCTTATCCCTTCTAAATGTAATAGTTTGCGTCTACTAACCCCAAACTCCAAGCCCATCCCACTCTCCCACCTACCCCTTTGGTAACCACAAGTTTGCTATCCATGTTTGTGAATCTGTTTCTGTTTTGTACATAGGTTCATTTGTGTTATATTTTAGATTCCACATATAAGTGATGTCATATGGTATTTGTCTTTCTCTTTCTGACTTACTTAGTATGATAATCTCTAGTTGCATCCATATTGTTGCTATTGGCATTATTTTGTTCTTTTTTAATGGCTGAGTACTATGCCATTGTGTATATGTACCACATCTTCTTAATCCATTCATCCATCAGTGGATATTTAGGTAGTTTCCATGTCATGGCTATTGTGAATAGTGCTGCAATGAACATAGGAGTACATGTATCTTTTTGAATAAAAATTTTTTTCTGATATATGCCCAGAAGTGGTATATTTAGTTTTCTGAGGAAACTCCATACTGTTTTTCAGAGTGGTTGTACAAAAGATGAATTATTATAGTAATCACTAATGCTTACATAGTACTTCTAATATATTGTTTTCTTATTTATATAACCCTCACAAACACCCTGTGAAGCAGATTTAAATGAAAGCTTATTCCATTTTAAAGATCCTATGGCCAATTTTCTATACATGGAATATTGAAATCTGATTTTGTATCTTGCCATTATTTCTTTTTCCTGAAGAAACAATTCTATCACTTGCTTTCTCTTTAATTTTTGAAAATTTTAAGTATTTCACTATCTCTACAAGACATGAATACTAGAGAGAAGAAATGAGGCTAAGAACAATACCACAAAGGAAAAAATAGATAAAATTTAAAACGAAATACCGCTTGCTATTTGTTTAGGAGCAAGTGTTTACTTATTAAATGACTGTAGTGAACATTCTAAAAGCTCTTACATGACAAAGGTAAGAAAAAGTATATATTCTGGTTTTATAAACATTATAAAATCTGCTTGAGTGGACAAAAACCAGAAGATAATATTCTTAAATACTTCTCTTAGAGAAGAAGTCCTGGAATTTAATTTGTGTAGGTATAGAAGGCAGAACTAAATTAAGAAAAATTTACCAGGAAGCAGATATTGAATAAGCATGAAGAAGAACTTTCTAGGAATCGTAGCTCCTGTGTGTGAAGAAGAGGGACTGGCTCACAGTGTAATGACTTTCCTCCTCAGATTGGGTGACCATATGAAATTTTGAAAGTAAATTGAGATACTAATAATTATAGTTGCATAATTTTAAAAATAAATTTTTATTTATTAAAAATTTAGGTATAGTTGATTTATAATGTTGCACCAATTTCTGCTCTACAGCAAAGTGACCCAGTCCCTTTCTTATATTATCTTCCATCATGGGTCTATCCCAAGAGACTGGATATAGTTCCCTGTGCTATACAATAGGACCTCATTGCTTATCCATCCTAAATGTAATAGTTTGCATCTACTCACCCAAAACTCCCAGCCCATCCCACTGCCTCTGCTCTCCCCCTTGGCAACCATAAGTCTGTTTTCTACATCTATGAGTCTGCTTCCGTTTTGTAGATGGGTTCATTTGTGCCATATTTTAGATTCCACATGTAAGTGATATCGGATGATATTTGTCTTTTTCTGACTTTACTTAGTGTGATAAACTCTAGTTGCATCCGTTTTGTTGCCAATGGCATTATTTCATTCTTTTTTATGGCTGAGCAGTATTTCATTTTTTATATGTACCACATTTTCTTAATCCATTCATCTGTGGATGGACATTTAGGTTGTTTCCATGTCTTGGCTATTGTGAATAGTGCTTCTAGAACATATGGGTACATGTAGCTTGTTGAGTTGTAGTTTTGTTCAGTTAGATGCCTAGAAGTGGGATTGCTGGATTATATGGTAGTTCTATATTTAGTTTTCTGAGGAACCTCCATATTGTTTTCCACAGTGGTTTTTCCAGTTTATATTCCCACCAATAGCGTAGGAGGGTTCCCTTTTCTCCACACCCTCCCCAGCATGTTATTTGTAGACTAAAAATAAGTATTTATTAATTAATAAACTGGTTTTACTTTATTGGTGACCTTATATAAGAACATTCTGCTCAAAAACTATTTAAGAATACAATTCTTAAAAAATAAATATATGTATATTAAAGCAAAACATAAAAAAGTATTATGGTTTATGTTTGTTAAGGTTACATAAACAGAGTTTTCTGTCTTACTTTTAGTCTTTTTTTAGGGGGGAGCTATGCCTGTGGAATGCGGAATTTCTCAGGCCAGGGATCAAACCCATGCTGCAGACATGACCCGAGCTGCTGCAGTGACAATGCTGCATCCCCACCACTGCACCACAAGGGAACTCCTTGTCTTATTTTTCAACTTTTTTTTGTACTTATTTGACTACTTTAATCAGTAATGTACTGGGTAGAACACATTTGCCTTGATTTCCCCTGCATATTTCAGGTATAACTTTCCTATAATTCCCCCTATTCCTAAAGAATCCACTGACTTGCAGGTTGGTAGCTTCAGGTACCCTGTGGACTTAGGTTAGAACTGTGACAAGAATTGCTGCCTCAGCCACACTCCACTGGCTGGACCAGCACTAAGCCAGCAGGGCAGCAAGCAATATCAAGATGGTATTCGTGTGCATTTCCTTTTACTACTGAGTGCCCTGCATGATCTCCTTGGGAGAATGGTGTTAGTTGCTTTGTTCCTAGAAAGGTTTGGGCATCTATCAGATTTGGTCCTAGCTGAGTTGGAGCTGAAGCTGGAAAAGTGAAAGTCCACCAGACCCATCTTAGCATTTATACTGAACTGTTACTAATAATAGGTTAAAAATGAAAAACCCAGGGCAAATGCAAAACTGAACAGGCCAGCAATATGACAGAGTATAAGAAAAGACCATGCTTAGCAAATCAGCTGTGAAGATCTCAGACATGCAGAGTTGTTTTCTCTTTTATTAAGCATAAATTCTGGGCTGGCAGAGGAATTCAAAATAAAAATTCATGGAATGTTTTAAGTATATCTAGAATGTCATGCCTCTAGTGCTGTTTGTTGGGTGCATTTTTCATCAGAAATTTCCCTCCAGCCCCACTGGAGGGTGGAGACATTGGAGACCTCCAAGAAGGGAAGAAAGTATCCGGCTGCTACTGAGTGATGAAGCTGAGAAACCTGTACTTGAATTTGGGTTCGCTTCCGTCTGGCTTTGAGTGCTCAACGTCTCCTTTTGTCCTCTGTAAACTGGAGATAACAATAGTAACCATGTCACAAGGTTGCTATGAAGATTAAATAGCCCAGCATTTGTAAAATAGCATTCGCTATGTAATTGTTAAATTAAATAAAATTAGCTCCAGAGCCATGTGGGAGAGGAGAGGAAATGTGTTTTGTTCTACTGTGGTCTGTTCTTCAGACTGACTGTTGAGAGTTTCTCTTTACTCTCTACAAGGAAAAAATTGCTTTCAGTGCTAAAATAAGAATCCTATTTGATATGGTGACGGAGACACAATGACAGGATTGCTGCTACTCTCAAAGGGCACTTAATGCAAGACCATCTTGCTTGTGATTAGAAACTTAATTAAGGGCTTTTAGGTTGTTGCACTCTGGTTAGGAGATACCCTTACGATTCAGAAACGCAGAGCTATCCAGGATACTTTCTGTAAAGAGCATCAGCCACGGACAGTAAGTAGCAGCTTTAGGGAGGAAAATTAGAATGAGCTAAAAATCTCTTCAGACTTCTGTCACTGTTACAAAGGAGAACAAAATGTTAGCACCGTAAACAGGACCGTGACTCATCATCATATGGCCTCTGAAATTATGGTCATGAAAACCAAAATGCTATACATAAGAAATCATATAGCAGCTTTGATATACTGCCAGATTATATCATTATTCTGGTTTTAAATTTAACTGCCTGTCATTCCATGTTTATGCTAACCTCACACCACTGTGGGGCATTCAATATATTTTTTTTCAGTCTAGAATAAAATGTTCTTTAACTGAAAAACTGCTCAGATGAATCACAGCCTAGGAAGTACACGTGGGCAGTTCATAATAAAATAAAAGCATTACCTTTGCTAAAGCATCAGAATAATAAATTTTTTTAAAGCAGGATGCACTTCGCATTCAGTGGTAATTACTATGTTTTTAAAAACAGCAGTTGAAAAAAATCTTGTAGTACTTATTACTGACATGCTGACTCACCTGAATTTTAGTTCCTCTAGATTCCAGTTTGATTTTTTTTGAAGGTGACATCACAGATTTAGCCACAAACTAGGGTAATCTGATCATGGTATTCACACTTCTGTGACATTCCTGTTCATTATCACCTAGTTAGGACAGTCTCAGGTCCAGTTCTTATTCTTCAGACACGGTGATGAAAGAAGTTTGATATTACATGTCAACAGGTAGCTTCTGTCTCCCTCAAAATCGAAGGTTTAAAATCAAAGCATTTACCCTTGAAGTGGACTTGTCTCAGTTATGACTTGCTGAAAACTCTGCATGTCTATGTTATAAAGGTGTTAGTTGCTAAGG
>PVHT021183695.1:3726822-3745589 GCA_004024745.2 Catagonus wagneri
CATGTATTTCCATCTGTTCAAATTCTAAGACCCTTCAAAACAAAAGTCTGAGAATAAGACAGATATCATCAATGAAACTCTTCCTCTTGAATTTCAGGGTTTCCTAATACACCCCGTAAATTCAGTTAACAGAGAACAGCTTGTTAGACAAGGAATAGTTTTAGGAGTTGAGGTTTGTTTGTGTAAGGAGAAGACTTACATTTCAAGTATCTGCAGCAAAAGAATTTGAGTCTTCGTTAACTTTATCGGTAAGAAGTCAGATTTTTTATAGACATAAATCCTTCATTGTTTCATCAGTGAAGGACCAAGTAATTTATATTTGAAGCTCAGTTGTGTTGATTTGCTTAATGCAGAAGGGGCAAGCTGTGGCCTGCAGACCCAATCTAGCCTTCACCTGTTTTTCTAAATATTTGTTAGAACATAGCCACATCATTCATTCAGATATTGTCTACAGCTCCTTTCACTCAGAGACTGTGTTCACAGTGTAGAATAATTTCTGTTTTGTCCTTTATAGAAAAAGTATGTTGGTCTCTGGATTAATACATATTTTCATAAAACTTTCTTAAAGACCTCATTTTTTTTTTTCTTTTTTAGAACCGCATCTGTGGCATATGGAAATTCCCAGGTTCCTGGGCTAGGGGTTGAATCAGAGCAGCAGCTGCCAGCCTATGCCACAACCATAGCAATGCCAGATCCAAGCCGTGTCTGTGACCTACACCACATCTCACAGCAACTCTGGATCCTTAATCCTGAGTGGGGCCAGCGATCAAACCCACATCCTCAAGGATATTAGTCGGGTTTGTTACCCTTGAGCCACAATAGGAACCCTTGGTTTTCCTTTGATTTAAATTGTTCCTTTAAAATAGTTAAACACTATGAATTCCTAGTCACTGAAATCATGAGAGGATGGAATAGAATAGGTAATTTAATAGTCTAGCTGGGTACTATACAGTTTTCAATTTTTAGTGGGGAAATGATGAAATAAACAGTTGTAAAACCATCTGGACAAATTTTAAACTTGTTTTAGTGATTCAAAAGGCACTTTAGGATCTTGAAGTAACACAGGTATTGCAATGTACATAAATTGTAGGCGTCAAATACTTATTGATTTGCATTCCACACTTCAGAACAGACAGTTTGAGAAAGGGGTCTGAAAATATGCTGACCCTGTGGTATATTTTGAAAATTACTTCAAAAATCCCTGATATCAGCTTGTTTACTTGTCATTTATATTTTTCACATAAAAGTAATTTGCGGTTAAAAAATCTTCAGTTATTTGAGTTTCTAGGCTATTTGCATTGTAGACAAAGGGAAGTTTTACAGTTTTTAAGTATGAGAGTTGGCAGGATTCTAAAATACTTTTACTTTCAGTTTCGATGTCAGTAATAAATAATCCTTTGTACCCATCTTAAACAGCAGAAGCAAATATTCTACTATCAGTCTTCTTCCAAAATTGGTTTTCTGTCTCAAGGCTCAAAGTAATGACTGTTATGGGCCTAGATAGGGAGAGATAGGCTTAAATCCTGACTCAGCCACTTAGTAGTTGGATGGGGATCATAGACAAGTTATTTAATCCCTCTATGTTTCAATTTCCTCCTCTGTGGAATAAGTGGACTTAACAGAGTTATGGTAGGAATTAATAAGTTAATGAATATAAAGCTTATGGTTAACAAATTTCTGGCACATAGTTAGAGATCTAAAATGGTAAGTATTTTCCTCAGAGTTCAGATTGTTAAAAAATTACTTATATTTTTAATTTTTTAAATTAACATACAGTAAAATTCATTTTGGGGGTATACAGTTCAATGAGTTTTAACATACGTATAGATTCATGTAACCATCATCACAGCTGGGATGTGGAACAGTTCTGTCGCCCTCAAAAGTCCCTCATGTTGTCCCGTTGAAGTCCCAGTCTCTCTCCTCCCCAGCCCTAACCCGTGATAATCACTGATCCAATTTCCATCACTAGAATTTTTCTTTTTCTAGAATGTTGTATAAATGGAATCATACAATGTTACCTTTTGAGACTGTCATCTTCATCCAGTGTGATGTATTTGGGATTCATCCACGTTTTCCTGTGTGTCAAACATTCGTTCCTTTTATTGCTGAATAGTATTCTATTGTATGGATGTATCACAGTTTGTTTACCCATTCACCCGTTTAAGGACATTTGGGTTGGTTCCAATTTTTTACAGTTTTGAATAGAGTTACTCTGTGAATATATGTGTGACAAGTTTTCATTTTTCCTGGGTAAATACCTAGAAGTGGGATTTTTAGGTCATATGGCAAGGCGTGTTTAACTTTATAAGAAAATGTCAAGTTGTTTTCCAGAGTAGGCCTGTATCTTTTCCATTCCAGGAATGCATGAGAATTCTAGTTGCTCTGCATCCTCACTTTAGTATTATTATACACTTAAAAAATTTTTGTTGATAAATGTGAGATGATAACTGTTTTTTTTTTTAATAATGTTGAGTATGTATTCATTTTCATGTTTGAAAACCATGTATTTTCTTTGGTACAATGCCTGTTTGGATATTTTGTCAATTTTTAAATTGCATTGTTGTTTCTTTTTTTGGCCATGCGCTCAGCATGTGGAACTTCCCGGGTTTAGGGACTGAACCTGAGTCACAGCAGTGATCCGAGCCATAGCAGTGATATAGCCAGATACTTAATGAGCTGTGACTCAAGAGAACTCCACGTTGTTTTCTTATTGACGCGTTTTTAAGAGTTCTTTGAAATGCTTTTTGTATATTCGGAATAGAAATCCTTTGTCAGATATGACTTGCATATATTTTCTTCTGATTTGTGACTTGTCTTTTCATTCTCCTAACAGTCTTTCACAAAATAAAAGTTTTAAATTTTGATGAAGTCCAACTTATCTTTTTTTTCTTTCATGAATTCTGCTGTTGGTGTCATGTCTAATTAAGTACTCTTTCCTAAGTTTTTACCACGAAATTTTTCTCCTATATTTTCAGAGTTTTCTAGTTTTATGTTTTGCATTTAGATTTAGGATTCGTTTTGAGTTAATTTTATGTAAGATGTGAGGGTTCTACTTTTTTTTTTTTTGTCTTTTTGGGCCTTTCCCATGGCATATAGAAATTCCCAGGCTAGGAGTCGAATTAGAGCCACAGCCACAGCAACACAGGATCTGAGATGCATCTGTGACCTACACCACAGCTCATGGCTACACCAGATCCTTAACCCGCTGAGCAAGCCCAGGGATTGAATCAATGTTTTCACTGATACTAGTCGGGTTTGTTAACTGCTGAGCCATGTCAGGAACTCCCAGTTTTATGGATTTTTTTTTGATACAAAAATCAGTTGGCCATATTTGTGTGGGTCTGTGTCTGGATTCTTTATTTTACTCCATTGATCTTTGTGTATATCTCTTTGCCAATAGCACCCTGCATTGATGATTATAATTTATTGTAATTATAAAATTACTTCCAATTTATTCTCCTATCTCAAAATTGTTTTGGCTATTCTCACTTTTTTTTTTGCCTTTCCATATTAATTTTAGAATCAGTTTGCATATATTTACAAAATCCTATTGGATTTTGATTGGAATTACATTAAATCTATAGATCAATTTGTGGAGGATTGACACCTTTATTACGCTATATCTTTAATCCACAAACACAGTATGTCTATTTATTTTAGCCTGTATTGACTTCTTTCATCAGAATTATGCAATTTTCAGCATACAGGTCTTGCACATATTGTGTTAGATTTATACCTAAGCATTTCATTATTTTGGAGCTATTGTGTTTTTAAAAATATTCTTTAGTTTCCAGTTGTTCATTGCTAGCATCTAGAAATGACTGATTTTTGTGTGTTGAGTATATATTCTGGGACCTTATAAAAGTCATTTATTTATTTATTTTTTGTAAACTACTTTGGATTTTCTACAAATACAATTTTGTCTCTTGCAAATAAGAACAATTTGGAAAATTTCCTTTTCCTATCTTCTTGATGTTGAATAGGAGTGGTGAAAGAGGATATTTTGTTTTGCTCCTCATTTAAGGGGGAAAAACATTCAGCTTTCCATAAGCAAGCATGATGTTATTGAAAGGTATTTGTTTGTTTTGGTAGGTGCTCTTTAACAGTTAAGAAAGTTATCTTTAGGAAATTCCCGTTGTGGCTCTGTGGCAACGAGCCTGACTAGTATCCATGAAGGTGAGAGTTCAACCCTTGGCCTGGGTCAGTGGGTTAAAGGATCAGGCGTTGCCATGAGCTGTTGTGTCGGTTGCAGATGGGGATCTAATGCTGTGTTGCTGTGGCTATGGTGTAGACCGGTAGCCATAGCTCTGATTTGACCCCTAGCCAGGAAACTTCCATGTGCTGCAGGTGCAGCCCTAAAAAAATAAATAAATAAATAAATAAAGTTATCTTCTATTCCTAGTTTGTTGAGTCTTTTTTAAAACGTAAAATGATACTGAACTTTATAAAAATTTTTTTGTCATATCTTGGGAGTTCCCGTTAGGCTCATTGGGTTAAGAACCCAACTAGTAACCATGAGGATGGGGGTTCAATCCCTGGCCTCACTCAGTTGATTAAGGATCCAGCATTGCTGCAAGCTGCAGCATAGGTTGCAGATGTGGGTCAGATCTGGTATTACTGTTGCTGTGGCTGTGGTGTAGGCCAGCAGCTGTAGCTCTGCTTGGACCCCTAGCCTGGGAACTTTCATATGCCACAGGTGCAACCCTAAAAAGAAAAAAAAAATTGTCATGTTTATTGATTTCTTTTAAGACAGTTATCGTAGATATATTGATTGGTCACAGTGTCCAGTTGTCTTTATTTTATATATCACTGCATACTATTTGCTGCTATTTTGTAGAGGATTTGTGTGTCAATGTTTAGGGGCGATATTGATCTGTAATTTTCTTTTATTTTCTTGTCCTCTTTGTTTGGTTTTGGTATCAGACAAGTGTTGGCTTTGTAAACAGATTTGAGAAATTTCCCTGCTGTTTTATTTTCAGGAAGAGACTGTAGAAGTGATGTTATTTCTTTTTAAAATATGAGTGAAACCATCTGAGACAGGAGATTTTTTTGGAAAGGATTTTCCTTAGTAAAACGATTTCAAAATTTTAATAGTTATAAGACTAAGCAGAATATCAATTTCATCTTGGGTGAGTATTTGTAGTTTATGGTTTTTGAAGTGTTGGTCCACTTCATAAAGTTATTGGATTGATGTGCAATTAATTGTCCATAGTATCCTCTTATTTTCCTTTTAATGCCAGTAAGGTATAATGTTATTCCCTGTTTTACTCCTGATGTTAGCAATTTATGTCTTTTATCATCTTCTTCAGTTTTGATAGAACCTTGTCAACTTTATTTTTATTAACCTTAAAAAGGTTAATAAACCTACTTTTTCTTTATTTTGAAAAAATTTATCAATTTTTGCTCTTATCATTGTCATTGTCATTTTCTTCTTACATTTACTTTTGAGTTTAGTTTTTCTTCCTTGTTTCTTAATGTAAAAGGTTGGATTGCTGATTTTGAGACCTTTCTTTTTTTCTAACCTAAGCACTTAATGCTATAAATTTATCTTAATGGATGGCTTTAGAGGCATCCCTCAAATTTTAATACATTGGACTTTAACTTTTTCCAGTATAATATATATTTTAAATTTTCTTGCTATTCCTTCTTTGGCTTGCTGCTTATTTATTAGTATGTTGTTTAATATCCAGGTGTTTAGAATTTTTCTGTTATCTTTATATTATCATTTCTGGTTCAGTTCTATCATGAAGAACAAATTTTGTATAATTTCAATTTTAAAAATTTGTTATGTTTTGTTTTATAATGCAAGATATAATCTTCATTGGTCATTGTTTCATGTGCACTTGAGAAGAATGTGTACTTGGCAGTTATTGGGTGTTCCATAATTGTGAATTAAGTCCACTTAGTTGATGGTGTTGTTCAGTTCTTCTGTTTCCTTTCTGGTTTTTGTTGGCTTGTTCTATTAAATACTGAGAGAAGCTGAGGTTGTCAAATATAATTATGGCTTTCTCTTTCAATTTTGCTAATTTTTGCTTCATGTATTTTGAAGTTTTGCCGTTCATTTAAGATTATTTTTTTTGTGGATAGACCCTTTTATTATTATGTAATATCCCCCTTTTTAAAAAAAAGTTTAGCTTTCTTTTGACTAGTGTTTCCATAGTATACCCTTATCCATCATTTTACCTTTAACTTATGTAATTTTTTCTTTTCTTTTTCTGCTACACCCATGGCATATGGAAGTTTCTAGACCAGAGATCAAATCCAAGCCTCAGCTGTGACCTATGCCATCACCTCAGCAACACCGGATCCTTAACCCACTGTGCTGGAACAGGGATTGAACAATGCTGGATCCTTAACCTGCTGCACCACAACAGAAACTTCCCATAATTTTTCTTTTAAAATCCTTTCTGACAATATGTCTTTTAATTTCTGTGTTTAAATTACTTACATTTAATTCAGTTATTAATATATTTGGATTTATTCATTTCCTGTTTTTTTTTTTTTCTCTTCATTATTTGCTTTTCTGTTTCCCCTTTACTGTCTTCCTTTGGAAGACAAAGAATTTCGCTAGTGTTTAAAACTATTTCACTTTATTTATTGTAGTTGACTATCTCTTTTTTTTTGTAGTTTATGTGATGCTCAAGAGTTATAATAGACTTAATTTTTCACAGCTTATATAAAATCATTTTTTTATACTTCAGTTAGAATATAGAAAATTTACCACTCTATAGCTCCTTTTATTCTCCCCCATTTGTGTTGTAGCTGTCCCATGTATTAATTTAATGTACAGTGAAAAATTATCAGTGTGGTAATTTTTGTTTTCATATATCAAGTGTATTTTAAAGAGCTTAAGAGAAGTTGTATTTACCCAAGTATCTACCGTGTCAGTGACTCTCCCTTGAATCCTGTTAGTACAAGTTTTCCTTTGGTATTATTTCCCTTTGGTCGGAAAAACGTCCTTTAACAATTGTTTTAATGTACAATTTTTCACTGTACATTAAATTAATACATGGGACAGCTACAACACAAATGGGGGAGAATTTCCTTCACTTGAGGAAGCATTTATTTTTATTCCTGAACGAAATTTTTGCTCTTGAAAATATTTAGCCAATTCCTTCTGGCCTCCAAGATTTCAGATGAGAAATAACATTTGAATTGGTTTTCTTGATTTTGTTTTGTTTTGTTGGCCATGCCTGCAGCCTGTGGAAGTTCCCAGGCCAAGAACTGAACCTGTACCATGGGAGCCACTCCAGCCACTGAAGTGACAATGCCAAATCCTTAACCCTTTGCACCACGAGGAAATTCCTAAGGTATTGTTCTTTTGTTCTACTTTTTGACATTTTATCTTTGTCTTTAATTTTCAGAAGTTTGATTATAAAATGTCTTGGCATGAACTTCTTTGTGTTTATCCTGTTTGATGTTTGAACTTTCAATATTTATGAACTCTTGACCTTAACCAAAAGTAGGCTATTTCGGCCATTGTTTCTTCAGATTTTTATCTGTGCTATCCCTTTTTTTCCTTTCCTTCTGGAATCCCAGTTACACAAATATTAGACCTTTTGGTACCATCTCACAGGTCCTCTTTCTTTTCATCTCCATTCTACTCTCAAGTCTCTCCAGTGAATTTTTATTAGACATGTAAAGGTTGAAAAACATTGTGCAGTTGAAAGTTTCCTGGAAGATCCCTTGCATCCTGTTGAGTCTAGTATTTGCTCCAGATTATATATTTTTAACAAAGTATTATTATTAATAGTTGCATTAATATAAGCTGCCAGTCAGATCAAAGGGATATAAGAAAAATTTAGTTTCATTTAAAGTTTGTGTGTTCATATTGTGGATTTTCAACACGTCCACAAACAGTTTTTTTTTTCTTTTTAGGGCTGTACCTGCACCCTAATATGGAAGCTCCCAGGCTAGGGGTCGAATTGGAGCTGCAGCTGCTGGCCTATGTCACAGCAACAACAACGCGGGATCTGAGCTGTGTCTGCAACCTACACTGCAGCTTGCGACAATACTGGATGCTTAACCCATTGAGAACAGAGGTCAAAGCTGCATTCTCATGGATATTAGTCAGATTCTTAACCAGCTGACCCACAATAGGCCCTCCTAAAGTTTTTAGTACTCTTAATCAAAAGATTCATCTTAACTATCTTCCCCTTGAATAGTGTTCAGTTTTAAAGTAATGGCTTGCATCTAACAAAGAGAATGCATTGCAAAGTGATGTTGTGTCACTACCAAGGTCAAGCTAAAAAAGGCAATATAGCTTCCTTATGACTCTCTTGAAAACTCACACTTGGAAAACAGCCACCATGTTGTGAGGGCACATGTAGACAGCATGTGTGAGGTGTATTAACTGACATCCACAGTCAAGGCTCCAGCAGAACTTCAGCATCAACCACCAGACATCAGAGTCAGCACGATTTTAGATGATTCCAGTTGCCTTCAGTCTACCTCTGTCAAAGGTTAGTGGAGCATAGATGAATTGTTTCAACTGAGCCCTGCTCAGACTGTTGGTTTTAAGCAAAATACCTGTTGCTGTTATAAGCTTTTGTATTTGGGGTCATTTGTTACCTAGCAATAGATAAACGGAATAGATTTTGGTACTTGGTACCTGGAAATGCTGCTGGGGGTGCTGCTATGACAAGAAACCTAAAACATGTAGGAACTGCTTTGGAGTCTCAAGAAGAGTGGTAGTGAAAGCCTAACACTTTGAAGGGACTGTTAATAGAAAACAGCCTTTAGCAAAATCCATTCACCAATGCCTTCCATTGTTTTGGTTATATCTTCCCCCATACCATTCAAGTATTGGAGATACTGCATTTGTTTAGGCTTTGCCTTTTATACCTCATCCCATATACTGTAGATGACAACCTTCGTCACTGTGATGCCACGCGTGCTAGGAGTTAGCCTCCCTTCCACACTTGCCTCACACAATGGCTGCTATCTGACTATTGAGTAATCCAGTTTCAGGATCCTATCTTAAGGAACTGTTTTCTGGAGCCGTTTTCCATTCCAGCTCTTTAATTGAGTTTTCATGAAAGCAGAGAGTCTGACTCAAGGACTCAGTGAAGGTGCTTTATTTGGGACATAATCCCAGAAAACAAGTGACAAAGTGGAGAGAATGATACAGGAAAGGGAGGAAGTCAACAAATGTTATATTACTGTGCATGTTGCTGCCAAGAACAACTGGGACTCAATCCCAATAAATCTCAATATGTATGTACGTATGTATGTATGTATGTATGTGTGTATGTATTTATTTATATCTTTTTTTGTCTTTTTATGGCCGCACTCGTGGCATATGGAGGTTCCCAAGGCTAGGGGTATAATCAGAACTACAACTGCCGGCCTGCACCACAGCCACAGCAATGCCATATCCAAGCCATGTCTGTGACCTACACCAAAGCTCATGGCAATGCTGGATCTTAACCCACTGAGCGAGGCCAGGGATTGAACTCGCAACCTCATGTTTCCTAGTTGGATTCGTTTCTGCTGCTCCACGATGGGAACTCCTCAATCCCACTTATGAACTCTCAAGAACTTTGTAGAATATACCCCTGAATTGTCTTGTCACAGAACTGGAGGCTAGTCTATTTACATAAAAACTCCTATTCAGGAATTCCCTTGTGGTGCAGCAAGTTAAACAGTGTTGTCACTGTGGTGGCTTGGGTCACTGCTGTTGCACAGGTTTGATCCCTGGCCCAGGAACTTCCATGGGCTTGGCCAAAAACAAACAAAAAAACTCCTGTTCAATATTGGTTAAGGGTTGTCCTCACATTCTTGCAATTTTTTTCTACTGATGACTTCTAAGACCTCAGAGAAAGCTCTGAGGCAGAAAAGTGGAGCGACGTCATTATCTGAGGAGAGTCGCTGAAAGTATGCATGGAATTGTTTACCTCGGCTACACTGAAGTCAGATGGACTGAGTGGGATGTTTGGGGCCTCACAAATGTCTACTATGCCTCCGTATATATTTGAAGAATATGCAGAATTTCAGAGGTTAGGATGGAATTTGTTTTCCAGGAGGTTAACAGAATTTTAGCAGCCCATGAGCACCATATTAAAAACTTCTGGTCTAGAAGCTCAGTAATTCAGTATATATCCTCTTTCCAGGCACATAGGAAGCCTCACTCTCCAGCTTCCCTTGCAATTAATAATCATGGGACTGATTGAGACAAAGGCTAGGGGACAGAAGTAAAGTATACTGTTTCCAGCTCTGTCTCCTAAAATTATTCCATTCTTTGCTCATCAGCCAGGAAGGAATTCAGTGGGAAGATGTTGGAGGCACATGATGAAAGGAACTTGAACCCCTGAATTATTATTTGGAAAAGAACAGACCAGGCTAGTTACCTAACTCCCATCAGACAGTAACTTGAATGAGAAATATGCCTTCTCTGTGTGTGTATATATGAGAGTATGAGAGAGAGAGAATCTACAGACATTTTGAGGGTTTTTTTTCTTTTTTTTCTTTTTTTTTTTTTTTTTTAGCAGTTGGTTTTAATTACTTTGGCTAACACAAAGTATCTTACAAAGTAATAGTGGTATCTTATGTAAGACTGATAGTTTCTTGATTTTCACTACACTTGGATCATTGAGGAAAGTATTAGTTATCACCTCTTTATCTTATAAGCAGGCATGTGATAGTAATCGACAGAATCATGTTTGTGGGTTGCTTTTAGCCTCCTAGGGACTAGGCAAGAGCTCAGTTCGGAGGATGTGGGTTCGATCCATGGTTTTACTCAGTGGGATAAGAATCCAGCGTTGCTGAGAGCTGTGGTATAGGTTGCAGGTGCAGCTCAGATCCCTAGTTGCTGTGGCTGTGGCGTAAGCCAGCAGCTATAGCTCTGATGCAACCCCCCTCCGTGTGCCACACTTGTGGCTTAAAAAGAAAAGGAAAAAAAAGCTCAGCTCTAAGCAATAGTATAATTACTTTATTACTTTTAGATAACTGATTGCTTTCCTCCTGGTTAGGGAGAATTGCCTTTTACTATCTTGCTTGCTATCTTGTGCCTACTGAACGCAACTTGAGAGAAACCTTCCTTCAGAATCCTGAGATAATAAATAAGAGAAAGAACCAGCACGAAATACTGTCTGCTTTCTCATTTATCATGAGTGGCCAAGAAAATATCCTGGATATAATAAACATGAATCAATGAAAGACAAGCAGATAATCACTTGGATTTTAGATGAGTTAAAGAGAAGCTTCCCTAGTGTTTAATAATATGTCTTATCATTTTTAGACAAGCATAAGGATAATATCTTTTTGATGTCGGGAGATGGACTGTGACAAAGAAGTAAGAATACTCCCTCTTGTGGTTCTTAAGAAAAATATTCCCTCCTATGAGAGAGTATTGAAAAAACAGAAACTGAATTCAGATATTTTCAGTGGATAATTAAAATGTATCCTTTTCTCTCTGACCTGGTTTTATGAAGCCGAGTAACCATTTTAGGCTGTGTATTTTCTTGAGGCTGTTGAATTTACACTAACTTCAGGGAGAAACTGAGAATGTGACATGAGGAAAGGCCTCTTCATCCTGAACTGGAGAAAAGCTGCTTCCACCTGCAATTTTTTTTTCCCTAAAGGGTTAAGTACTAGCAATGGTTGAAGTCTCTGGGTTGGACAATTGCAGGTTTGATTCCTGGCCTGGAACTTTTGCATCCAGAGACATGGCTGAAAAAAAAAAAAAAAAGGGTGGTAGTAACTGTCACTCAGTTTCATCTTTAACTTGCAACTGGTTCCCCAAGGTGGCCTTCTACTAGCTTCGGGGGAAGCTTTGATTTAAGAGGGGATAAATTTGTGTTAGGACACTATCTCTTCTAAAAACATCACTCATTATTTTGTAGGGTGGGTGTAAATGTATTTCTCAGATATGTGTGTTTTCCCCCTATAGATTTGGAATCTTATTTAGCAGCTTTATTTTTCTCAGGGGATGGTTGGCTGCAAAACGCTAGAAAGAGTAAATTTACTAATTTCTTAAGTAAAATAGGGATGGTATCACAATTGGAAAGCAACATATCCAATGTCTTCAGTGGTTTGATGCAAAATTATCATTTGTTTTTTCATAATTGACGCCTACTGTTTTTTGCTTCTAAGGTTTCACCATTAGAAACATGATATCCTCCATTTCTGAAGAGTGTTGACACCTATGTAGGAAATCAACATCTGTTTATTTCTTGATCTCTCTTTCTCTCTGGTTCTCTATTTAGTTGTATGTATTGTTCTGGTTTGCCCTGAAAAGTCATGGTTTACACTGCTGTTACTGTGTCCCATTTAGCTTAGGATTTGTTCCTCTTTCTTTCCTTTTAGACAGTGAAAAATTTAACAATTTCAGTTTCAAAAGACATAAAATATAACTTTAAGAACACTGGAAGCAGTTTTAAATTTTGAAAGATTTAATTATTACGTTGAAACAATACATTCCTTAGAAAAATACCTGTGATATGATATGAGAACCAAAAAAACTAAAGTACATGAATTGTGAGGGGAAAAGAAACTGCCTTATTCTGTATGAAACGCGTTACTTCTACTTAAGTTCCATTGGACAAACAGGTCACATGAGCCACCGAAATGCATAGTTTCTGGGAAACAGAGTTCAGCTGTTTGCCCAGAAATAAGGTTGAGAAACATATACTTAGTCTCTGTCACATGATGTTAGAACAAACACATGATGAGAGAGCATGAAAGATATATGCAGTCCAAAAGCAAAAATGGTGTTATTTACACCTTACAGACAAAGAAACTGAGGCTCAGAAGAACTCAGAAAATTGCTTATGGCCACACAGCTAAAAAGGGGCAGAATTAAACAACAAACTTGAGTCTATTGACTCACCATATTCCAAAATCTCTTGGCAGTTTCCAGAAATCATATTTTATAGTACCATTTATATCTTTCATCTGTGGTTAACAGAAGCTAAAATTTAAATGATTTAGGTAATTATTTCTAATTTTACCTAAATTATAATACTTGCATACATTTTTGGAAGATATGACTAGATATAAATATTGAAAGAATTTATATATACTTGTCTATCAGATTTGGACTTTCTTGTTGTGAAAGTCCATTTATTACCTTAATTATACACAGACAGAAAACAGCTTTTCCTTTTACCTATGTATCCATCTATTTTATCTTTTTCTTATTTGAGACCATGGAGTTAGAATCAAAATCTCAGGGGATTCTTTTTTTTTTCTGGATTGAGCATAATGCATAACCTGGTTCTTGCTCAGAGCTTTTTATTAGTTTGGGAGGTGAGTATAATATAAATCTGGAAGGTGTCTCTTACATGCGTTTTTACCTACATGAATAATCTTGAGATTTGTAAAAGCAAAATAAGATTCTGAAATCAAATTCTCCATTGCCTTTATTGGTTCATTTTATCAACTGTCTGTTGACTGGTTGGCTTAATAGAACAGCTCCCTAAAAGCATATAACAAATGGACCAATCAGTTTGCTATTTTCCCATATTTTTTCATAAGGCACAAAGAACATTTTATTGTTGTTGTTGTTATTAAACAGACAGCAGAATTATGTGAATCTCAGAATTTGAAAAAAAAAAAAAAGACCAACATTACGTATAGCTTGGAGACATTTGCTCTGCCCTGAGTTTGAGTTACTTTCTATCAAGGATGATTTTACCTGACACCTGTTAACAAGCAAAGTTGAAACAACTTAAAGATTGATTGGTGGCCTTTAATCTCCCCTATGTTTCTGTCTGTCTCCTTCATAATTCAGAGTTCACATTTGGGTTGTCTGTGTGTTTAGAGCAAACTGAATGGAAAAAGTGAAAGAAGAGGACGCAGTCATTTCTTCGCCTAAAGCTAACTCTGGTTGTGCTTTGATTCTGTTATTCTCTGTTCTACACTGAGAGCACTTGATCCTGGACCACCAGAACTTCTTGCAGAAACAACACTGACAGTTTTTCTACCTATTCTTTCTGGAAATGTGTTTGGTTAAAAGTTGCTTTGCCCTTACCCTTTGCAAGCACGAAAACTCTGAGGCTTGTCCTTTGAGGAAGCATGTAAGCTAGCGAAGCAGAAATCCCTGTTTGTCTCAAATGACAAGTCATACATTTAGCTGCTCATCAAGAAGCATTCTCTCTCTGTTCCACAGAGAGCAGCAGCTCAGCAAGCTCAGTGTTCTGACTGACACGAAGCTCAGAGATTCCATATCAATAGTATGTAAATGTAGCAGGAGAACAGGCTACAGACTCGACTGGAATTCAGACGTGTCTGGACTTGCCCAGTGTTCTGGTAGGGCCATCTCCCCAAAAGACTTGTTTTTCTGATGGACTAAGGAGATTTCTGAGAAAGTCTGTGTCCTAAGAGAGGAGAGCTTGACTCTCTGATAAAGCTGTAGTTGTCTTGGTGGATGGAGAATTCTGAATACAGCATCAGAATTTTCACTTTCATTTACCTACTAGACAAGACCCTATTGGATTGAGGTTTAAATCCTGTAGAGAGCAATAGGACTGAATTTAAAGCCTAAAAGGCCTGATTTTCCAAGCACTCTCAAGTGTAGATGCACAGACGGTCCTTTACTGGAGCTAACACCGATGCAGAGATGTGAGAAGCTCTGCTACACGTAATTGTGGCAGACAGGAGTCTAAATATGCTTTCCCCCAACCTCACCCCGAGAACTCTGACCCACGGTTAGTTTTTCCAACAGTTATCTAGGTACATCTTTGAAGGGACTTTGCAGATTTAATTGAAGTCCCACATTAGTTGACGTTTAAGTATGGAGATCACCCACCTGGGCCAGATCCTGAGCCTTATCTGTAGGTAAGAGCACAAAAGGAAATCAAAGATTCAAAGCACAAAGGGAGATTTGATGCACTGCTGCAGGTTGAGGATGAAGGAGGCCTTGTGCCAAGGAGTGCAGGTGGCCTTAAGGAGCATAAGAGTAGTCCCTTTCTGACAGTTGCCAAAGACACATGGACTCAGTGCATGTTTGGCCAATGACTTGAATGAGTGTGGAAGCAGATTCTTTCCTAGGGCCTCCAGATAAAAGCCCAGCCCAGGGGACACCTTGATTTCAGCTTTATGAGAAACTAAGCAGTTGAGCCTGCCCAGACTTCTGACACAGGAAGGTGAAAGAATTTACTTGTGCTGTCTTGAGTTACTGCATTTATAGTAATTCGGTATGCAGTGAGAGAAAACTAATGCAGTAACAGAATATGATGAAGCTTTGTGTCTTGTGGGATTCAGGCCTCAGCTGTGGTGGGAGGCCCCAGTGGCTCACAAACCTAGTGGTACACAATGGATGCCAGTGGTAAATTGTGGAACACGATGAGAAAAGACTCAGTGAATGTTTGCAAAACATCCCCTAGTAACTCCCAGAAATTCTTCTGGTAGAGGAAGCAAGGAGAAATTTGGATTGTTACAGTTAATATGAGTCACTAGAACTTATAGTTAGGGAAATTACACTCACCTTAATAAAATCCGGGTTAGTTAAATCTCTTCATTCATCAAAAGGGACATAGTTATCTTTTTTTGTTTCTTTGTTTTGTTTTGTTCTTTGTTTTTCTGATTACTTCTCCACACTTCAAAATTCCCTTACCTTTTTCTTGGCCCTAGTGTCTTTTGGTAGATGCTAAGAAGTGAATTTAGTAAGTGTATCCTTAGAAACAAAAGAAGTATCTCTTTTTCTTTATTAAATCTTTGCTACTGAGATAAAATAGCAACTTATTCTTGAGAAATAGGTCATCTTTTTCAGTATTCTTAGGTGCTTTTATCACAAACTTCCAATTAAAAAAAATTGCAAACATTTTGTATTGGGTTTTTTTGGTTTTTTTTTTTGTCTTTTTGCCTTATCTAGGGCCACACTTGCAGCCTATGGAGGTTCCCAGGCTAGGGGTCTAACAGGAGCTATAGCTGCAGGCCTTTGCCACAGCCACAGCAACACAGGATCCGAGCCGCCTCTGCAACCGACACCACAGCTCACGGCAACGCCGGATCCTTAACCCACTGAGCAAGGCCAGGGATCGAACCCGCAACCTCACGGTTCTTAGTCGGATTCGTTAACCACTGAGCCACGAAGGGAACTCCCATGTATTGGGTTCTTAACAAAGAAAACTTGACCAAAGAAAGTGTGAAAGAATGTGGACTTATCATTTTCAAAGCCAAGATGACTGTAGTATAATTGTACTATAATTTTATAGGAATATTATAGGGAGATAATTCCCCTCAGGCTTCTTGCATTTCTGCACATCTGAGCAGATGCATTGGCAGCCTCTGTTCTGGAATATCTTTTTAAGTATGTTTGTATGGCAAACAGCTTTGAAAGATAAAGATAGTGTCTCTCTCTGAGGCAAAGGGCAGATTTGTTTGCGGACCAGGGTAATAAAGATAATGTCTCTTTCTGGAGCAAATGTTGCGCAAGTTTGCTGGCAGGTTCCTTTAAAAGTTTGGTGTTTCCTAAGGTCAGGGCATCTGGGCTGTGAGACAAGCCAGGTGTGCACCAGATGACAAACTTGTCTTAGTTTGCCTGGTACTTTCTTGACTGTAGCATGAAGTCCTGAATCCCAGGAACTCTTCAGTTTGTGGCATACCAGGGATCAGTCACTCTGTGAGCTACATGCATCTAAGATGCTCCAGATCACCCCTACCCCCATGGGATTTGGGAGGCAGGGAACTAATGTAGACTTGAAGTTCATGCTGCCTCTTGTGCTGTACGAAAGTCCTTTGGCTCTGACCCAGGAGCCTTCTGTCTTTGACGGTCACTCTTAAAAATGTGGTAGCCTAGCTTGTTAGGTGGCAAGTACAATAAAGTCTCAGACCCTCCACAGTTCTTTACAAATGTAAGTCCAGTGATTGCTGGAATTGTAGTTGGGGAAATGTCTTATTTTAGATCGGAAATGTGGAGTAAGCCCAGAAGCTTCCTCTAATGTTTTCCAAAAGTTGTTTTATGAAATGAGTAATTCAAAAACAAATCAACTTATGAAAGTGACTTTGTAAGAACTTGTGATATTTCTGTGGAAAATTTTTTTCCTCATATTCGTTCATTACTTAGAAGGGTGTAGCTTAATTTTCAAGCATTTAGGGACTTTTCTAGTTATCTTTATGTCCTTATTCCTTATTTTAATTCCATTCCAGTCAGAAAACATACTCTATGATTTCAGTTCTTTAAAATTTGTTAACATTTACTTTGGTTTCCTTTGGCACAAGTGTATTTGGGGGAAAAATGTACTTTGTAATTGTTGGCGGTAGTGACTGTACTCTTTCTGATTATTCTGTCCACTGTTATAACATTTCCAGGAATGATTATGGATTTATCTGTTTTGTCTTTATATATTAGGTGACACAAACTTAGGAATGTTTTATCTTCCTACTGAATGGACTCATCATTTTGAAATATCACTCTATAAGGTCAATTTTGCTTGGTGTTATTAAAACTGTACTAGCTTTCTTTTGTTTACTTTTTGCATAGTGTATATATTTCCATTCTTTTTCTTTTTAAGGCTTCTGTGTTCTTATATTTAAAGTCTGTCTCTTGTAAACATCATATAACTGGATCTTATTTGTTTGTTTTAAATTCAGCCTGAAAGTCTTTGTCTTTTAATGGAAGACTTTGTTCTACCTACACCTTACATAATTACTGATATGTTGGTGTTATGGAGTGAGTGTTTCTCCCCTAAAATCCATATGTTGAAACCTGACCTCTTAATGTGATGGTATTAAGAGGTGGGGTCTCTGGGAGGTAATTAGGATATGATGAGGTCATGGCAGTGGAGTCCTTATGAATGGAATCAGTGCTTTTGGAAGCGGAGCTTGCATCCCCTTTCCACTCTCTGCCATGTGAGGATACAACACAAAATCAGTAGTCTGCAACCTGAAGAAGACTCTCACCAGAACTCAACCATGCTAGCACCGTAATCTTGGACTTTTAGAACTGTGAAAAATAAATATCTGCTTTTTTAAGCCGTCTGACCTATGGTATTTTGTTATAGCAGCATGAATTGACTAAAACATTTTGGTTTATGTCTACCAACATATTATCTGCTTTTTATATATCCCATCTGGTCTTTGATCTTTTGTTTTCCCTTTCCTGAATTACTTTAGGTTAATCAGGTATTGTTCATTAATCTATTTTCTCTTGATAGGATTTTTAGTTATATACTTTCAAAATTATTTTTTTAGGAGTTTCCTTGTGGCCCAGTGGTTAAGGATCCAGTGTTGTCACTTTTGTGGTACAGGTTTGATTCCTGACCTAGGACTTTACACATGCGCTAGGAGCAGCCAAAAACAAAACAAAACAAAACAAAAAATTCTTACTTTTGGTGTTTTCTCTGTGATTACAGTGTACATCCATATCTTATTGTGGTCTGCCTTGAGTTAGTAACTTTTTTTTTTTTTTTGGGGTATAATAGTTTATTTCAAGTTAATCCATACTATCAAGTTAATACCATAATATCAAGATAATACCATACTATCACACAGACTGTAATTTTCTGTTTCATCCATAAGGTGAGTCTGAATATGTATCATAAATAATCAATCTCTCTTTAGCCTCTATCACTTTTTTTTTTCTTTTGGCTGCATGCATGGCATTTGGAAGTTCCCAGGCCAGGACTGAATCAAAGCCACACCTGCAACTTACACCACAGCTGTGGCAAGGCAAGATCCTTAACCCACTACGCTGGGCCAAAAATCAAACCCACACCTCTACAGTGACTGAAGCCACCGATTTTGTTTTTTTTTTTTTTTTTTCTCTTAATGGATTTTATTTCACTTATAGGTGTGCATAAATCATCACAAGTCAATTTTACAGA